>JAAPAO010000335.1:0-38395 GCA_013115145.1 Perkinsus chesapeaki | reverse complement strand
AAATGGGACAAGCTGGCACAAAGAACATAAGTCGGGCTCGGCGGAGCGAAGCGCTTCACGAGTTCCGCTTACATAGGGCGCCACCAGGCTAATGCCCAATCTTACATATCTTACCACATCTTACGCATCCACATAGTTTCGTACGCCGAGTTGCAGAATGCAGAATACAAGCTTGCCACCAATCAATCCCTAGCTAGTGCTGTGAAGTTTTTTTTGACGCATTTACCAGCCTGTGGGGGGGGAATCCGGTTAAGGAGACCCTTGGAGTGTGCACCTCACAAGGATACTGTGGAGCAACCGGAGGTTTGCGGACTCAACACTATCCTCGCTTTTACAAGGAATGCTCAATCCAATCTCCAAATTGGCATCTCTTATTACCATTTACATGAAGATAATGAACAGGAGAGGGGCTATACGGCACCCTTGTCGAGTTCCCATCTCAATAGGGAACGGTTCAGAAATCCCACTTTGGGTCTGGACTTGACCAATAGTGTTTCGGTGAAGCGACTCAACAGCTGAAATCAGCTTTTCATCGCAACCAGCCAACCTGAGGGCACGCCAGATGGCAGTACGAGGTACCTTGCCGAAGGCTGCTTTCAAATCCAGAAAGACAGCGGAGAGCCTACACTCGTTACGGTTGCAAGCTTCCTGACATCGTCGAAGTACATGTACTGCATCTATGGTATTTCGCGGTAAAAAGCCATACTGCTTTTCACCAATAAAAGTCACTGCCAGAGGTTTCAACCTCTGCCCCAGAACCCCCGCATAAACTTTGCCGATATGATCAAGCAGGTTTATACCCCTGTAATTTTCAGCATCTTTCCTATCTCCTTTCTTCTAGAAAGGGACTATAATGGAATGCACAAGGGCATCAGGAATACTCGTTGGATTATTCCACCACTGTTGACACAGCTGGTGTAAAATCCTAAGTGTGTGCTCACCACCTGCTTTTAGGAAAGATGTGAGCACTCCATTCGCACCTCTCCACTCGCGAAATGGTCTGCAAACTCCCACGGGGAGAGGGGATCATGTCGTTTGCGGGTCAGCGTGAAGCCTAGTCCTGATTTCATTTCGTTGATCAGTCTTCTAACGTCCCCAACAGCGTGTTGAGCTTCCGCGTTCTCTATCTGAGCACACTTCAGTTCTATGAAATCAGCTTTGGCCGTTTTCACTGCCGCCACCACTTTGCCGCGAGCCTCACGAAAAAGAGCAAAAGCTCCTGGCGTCTTACTGCACTGAGAACGCCTTCCACTTTAACCTCTTGTCGCTCAGCGCAGCTACAACATGAGGTGCAGAGAGCCAAGGTTTTTCGGGACGGGGTTTCGCCCCATCTAGATTCCGCATAGATACCTGCAATGCGCCCAGCAGATCCGAGTAAGCACCATTTCGAGGACAAGCTCGGATAATATCCTGCTCGAACTCTCTTTGGGCTTGCTCTTCACGGATCTTTGCATTGAAGGCCCGTCTATCAACGAAAGATCGGGGGACTACTCTCCGTCCACGAAAGGGCCGACTGGGTCCGCAGGTTACCTTTGTTCGCAGTGAGAGTTCCAGGGCACAGTGATCCGAGGATCCCATAACTGTACGTCTCACACGAACATCCAGCACCCGTATATTCCTGTTGCCCCGGATCAGAAAGTGATCTAGCTGATGCCAGCACTTCTCTGCCGGGCTAAGCCACGTTCCTAGGTGTGTTTGGGGCTTTCGAAAGTGGCTTGCCGCGTGCTCCAAATGAGAGACCGCAGCTAGCATGGCCAATCCCTCTCAGAACTATTGCGAAGCGATCGGACTAGCCGACGCTTGTCACGGCGTCGCACAGCGCGAGCCGCCCGCCTGGTTTGGCGGCGTCGGGGCGTGTTCCGCGTCGCTGTCTTGCCCTCCTGCTGTCGGTCACCGCATCTGCTGCCATAGGATCGAGCGGTTCAGCCGGTTTGCCGCGTGCAGGCCGCAGGTAGGACGTAGGCATTTGACTCAAATGATTTGAGTGATTGCAAAAGTAATAAAACCTAAAAGGTGCTGTGGAGTGGGCCCGGATATTGCTCCAAGTGGCTCGCGATCCCTGTCGATCACGCGAAATCGCGCATCTGCAATACTCGGGTGTGAGTCTTCCCAATCAGTGACTAACCCAACACGGTTGCCTTCGTAAGTGAGAATGAGGACTATAGAGTAGGGCTATGGGGTTATCACTATAGTAGACAGATCGACCTTCAAGAAGGTCCTTCTTATTGCCCTATTTTCGGAAATAGCATCCACCAAATACATTGAATTTTCCAATCACTTCCTATGTCGCAATGCATACCATGGGGACACTTCTTAAACCACTGAGAATGACAAAGGAAACGATTGACCACGAAAGCAACTTTGAGGGTACTTACTAAACAGCCCAGCTTACACACTCCATCACAGTACGGCTTAGCCGGGGAATTAGCTCGACTCTGACAGTCACTTTTCGTTTCACACTGGCGAGTGCATACGCATTCCACAGGTCTGGGTTTGAATGCAAACTGATATTGTACGATAGCCATCCGACGCGGCGGGCAAGTAACCCCCTACATCAATGCAGTTAGGAACCTCTCCTCCTTCGCAATAGCAGCCTTCAATTCCGTAGTAGGGGCCCCACCTACATTCCCCAATCGGCATCGAATATGTAACTCGCATATCTTGTTATCAAGGAACGAAACTCAACAAGTTCGGCAGTGTGTGGTAACCTATTCGTACCAGGTTCGGCATTCGCATGAAAGCCCTCATCTGCCATGCCACCCTCGCCATTGGAAATATACCTGACGAAGTCGCCTGGAGTATACGACAACAAAGAGTGGTCGGCACCCTTCAATCATTGGATCCGCCACAGTTCTAGGGTAGCCCCCGAAGGATAACATAATGATAAAAAGCAGCATGCAGCTTAAGCTTACGCAACTACTCGAGAACCCTGGTGGCCTATGAAAGCATCCCGGTATCTGGCTCATGGAATACGTTCGTGGTCTACGAAGTCGATTGCCCGCCTCCCCACTTAAAGTACCGAGTGAAAGGATTGCGAGGGCTGAAATGTCGGGGAGGTGACGCGCACGCGAACTGCACGATGAGAGTCTCAGCCTCAGGCTTGTTTCTGGTTTGTCATTTTATCGGTTAGACGTATTTTGAATCGGTTCTTGCACATTACCCAAACTGGAGGTGATTGCAGCAACGATTGGCTCACGTCAGGCTTCGGCCAATTATAAGAGGATAGACAAGTCCATCGTGCTCTAAGGCTTCGCGTCGAAAGATCTCACCAACATGACTCTAAAGACCCTCGGTGCTATAAGTTACTATAGACCATCAGTACCGTAGCTGACAACGGGTGAGGTGGTTAGCTAACGACGTGGTAGCATCATACACTTCGAGATGTTTACTGGATTCTTTGAGGCAGGCCCGGTGATTCAGCGGTAGCCGGGTTTTTGCCAACGGGAATCGTGATGCGACGCGGCGAGACTGCCCTACCGACGTACTGTTAGCATTTTGGTATTCTTGAGAAGAAAATAAGAAAGCAAAAGCATTGAAAAGATGTCACCAGTGCGGGTGTCAGAGTAAGGCTACGATACAACGAGGTAGTAATCACCCGACCGGGATGGATTCTCGAGTCGCATCCTCCTCAGACAGCACCGCGTACATAGCTACTTGACTGGTGGAATGGAACATTGACTATTTAGTCTTGGCCGGCAACTGCCTCTGCCATGTTTGATGTTTCATGGCACACCTCGTCCGGGTTTTTGTTCTGAGGCGGCTGTATTTGAAGACAGTAGTACGAACCACCAACTTTTGGTCAAGTTGCGAACGAATAGAAGATCCGAATCTGAGAGCTCGCTGATGACCAAGGTCAATATCGGGCAAAAATGCTACTCGGAGTTGTAGCCGCTGATTGGTAGCAAGCATTAACGCTTAACGTCCTCGTGCCAGATGAACCGCACTCATCAACTTGCGGAGCAAGGTGTATGGCTTGCTTATGGTAGACTATATCATTCTGTACGCAGCAGTTCTAGACGGTCCCAGTATGCTTTGTCAGTATGGGGAGCTGAGAGTGGGTATCCTCGCACCTTACCTTTGAAGCTCCTCAGTTTACTGATAGCTTCGCGGTTCATTAACCTGCACGGAAATGGTATTCGGCGGCAAACTAAGACTTGGGCTGACACTAGTATATGATTTGTAGTATTCGAGGTAGACGTCCCTCATGACGCTGTGTGGCTCCTGATAAGAGACCCCCCTCCTAACTGAAGTTGGTGGCACTAGCAGCCTTACATGCGTCAGACAAGGGACCGCATTAGCAACGATAATAACTTATTTCAGACACGACCTTCACATGGTCTCCAATGGAGACCTCCATCACCGATCTCTATATTGATACCTCCTTGACCTTTCTTATGGGTTACTATAGTGGGCCGTTACTTCATTTGTTCATTTGCGTTTGATTTCCGAAACCTATCCTTCCTGACCTGCCAATAGTTAGCCATATCCTAACAACATACTTCAGCGTATCTCTTCAGAATGAGTATCATGTGAAATATAGGATACAAGACGATTGGTGATAGTACACACTTACGCGTGAAATAACTCTAAGCTTGTAGTGGACTTAATTACTAAACATGGCCTCCTTGTGGAGTACGGGAGGGTAGCTTGTTAATTACGTAAAGTGTCCATGTTATGCTCTACCGCAGGTTTGAACCCTTCAACTTGAACTTAGGTGCACTCAAAACTAGCGCATAGATTGTGACGGTTATCGCTCGCTGGAAGTTTCATCGACCTTACACCTTGAAGATTCACGTTTTCCCACTTAGCTGCTTCAAGTAGCATAATATTGCTCGTTGCTCCATACAACTCCATAACGCAAGTATAAGTAAGAGATCGCACGCTTGTGCGGCAAGAAGCTGTCGACAATGTTGGCACGGCATTCACCAAAAATAACATTAAAAAAGTTACAAGGCATTATTGCATCGCCATGATTATTATAAATTAAATATCATCACGTATTTGCCTTGGCATCTGCTAGTGGCACCGGGACTGCACTACACACAGTGTAAGTGTGCCGGGGTGGTGTTGTCTTATTATCGAGGGACAGAATAGCATCGAACGGTACGTATTTTGATAACGCATCCAACTGAATAACGAAATATCTACCATACGAGCCAGCTGCCTTCAAGCTACCTTAGCAGCTCTAGAGGATGCTATTACAATACCACAGCCGTCCTGCCGGAGTATCGATACCACTTCACCTACTAGCTTCGGATCGGTACCTTCGAAATGGTAATTACACTGATTGAACCACGAGTTAACCCTTCGAGCATTTGGACTTTATCGTATAAACGAAGCGGGGACTTGCACTAACAACGAATACGCTATGCCCCTCTGAAGCCCCTCGAGACAATCAGCTCATACCAGTCAGTCTTGACAACATTTGTTGCGACTCTAGCTTCTAGAGAGTTCCGCCATATGTGCACACAACAGTCTTGACGCGCCAGTCTCCAATGGTGACTTTGCCGGAGACGAACACATGGTATCGAATTTTCTAAGAGGGGGCGTTCTTGAAAAGAGCTACCTATGTACCCTAGTGGAGGAGACTAGCCGACGGCGGCCTGTTCGAGACTGTCGTCAATCTTGGTGTATTAATTGGGGACCTCAAGTATTGGGATTCGGTATCCGTGTATCATTTTTAACATCACTCAGCCATAATGCTTGTCCTCTACACGCCGTAAGTAGCGGCAGTAGGGTGCTACGAAGTCCTCGAGAGAAACCAGCGTCATGGAAGCAAATAGAGTAATCTATAATGAATGTTATACAAGGCATACTAGCCTTACATCGCAGGCAGTCGTCAATCAGAGCGAACCTCGGCTTGTGGTAGAGAAGCCTGGCCAGAACTACTCTCTCCTGCTCTGACTCCGACAGTGTGTGGCGACCAGATAACATATCAAGTTCACCTAATGCGTGCATTAAAACATTTCCCGATAAAAGTCCGTACATATCCTCATAGCCTCGGCCACTCTATCCTCATCTGCTGCACTCTCTGGCGAGCCTTCGGGATACCTACCAACACCATCGGCAACTAACTGGCGCAGTAATACTCCTACGCAATCTGCTGCTTGGCACTGGACTCCCTGAGCATGTACAGCTTTTGCGGAACGAGGACCACGCCGTGCTTAGGGCGAGCGAGCTCCCCGATGCCTGCCAGTTGAAGGATATCAGCATTTATTATCGGCGGCTATTCTGCAACTTACATATTGGCCAAGTGCCATTGATCGTTCTAAGCAAGGCAGACTTGCCACTGCCACCTGAAAAGTGAGAAAGATGCCAAGGGTTTGATAACAATATGACTTACTCGGACCGGACACTGCGATACAGGAACCTGGGTTCAAGTCCAGCGTTAAGGCTTGGACCAGTATAGGACCAGAGGGGCTTTGAATCTGCCCACCGAGAGCAATAACGGCAACAACAACAACTGTGATGCTTCCCGGGCTTACAGTGACGCCTTTGAGGCTCACATTTGTCATTCTGACTTTGTATGTTCTGTGTGGACGTGGTAGAGTGTCGGGGGCGGCGACTAGAAGTTGATAAAGTTTTTGAATCTGAAAAGATCGTGAAGCTGGGAGGGCTATCACGGGGAGTAGAATGCTGACCTTGGTGAAGAGCTTTTCTCCTGCTTCTTGAGATGCCTTATCATCCATGAACTGAACGAAGGCCGTACCTGAAGGTTAATAGAAACGTATTAAATGAAGGGTGCTCAATACCGATTTTGATAGTAACGAAGCAAAATAGAGATTTAGCAACTCACATAAGTTCATCATTATCCTTGCTGTCCAGAAGTATGATATAATCCCGAAATAGTCCTAACAAGGATGGCATGATCGATCCCGCGATGATCTCGCCATCTACCTCCGATGGACGAGCTGACATATGGGCAAATCTCCTATTACGAGATGCTATATAAGGATACGATGTGAGCCAGAATCCGAGGGCTGAGCCTGAACAATAGAAATTAATTAATGATGACGATGATGAGAATGCGTTAAAGGTTACCTATGTATTTGCTGCCCAATGTTGACATAAAACCAAGTAATAAATCAAACCATGCACGATCAGATTTGGAACGCTGTAATCGTGCCTGATCAAGAAAGTCACGTGAACTTGGGGTCCACCAAATTGGTACCAAATGTGACGATATCTGTTTGGACTCGAGATAGCCTCGACCCTGCCACGCAGATATGCTGTCTCGATGTCTCAGCGCTCGATTGATGGCCTCATTGACGGCCGACTCTAGTTGATTCGACTCCTACAAAAGCAAGGATGTCCGTTGCAAATAATAGGACAATCACAGAAAGCATGTTTTGACGGGAGTTGTGCAATCCCGTGGTTATCCTCAGTGTGGTGTAGAGATATAACATCATAACGAAGACCGGCCAAGGACCTGATTCGAGAAATGTTCACAAGTTGACAAAAAAACGCGTACCGTGTTGAGCCATGAGTGCTCCGGCATATACAACTAGATCAACAGCTTTCATCGTACGACTCCAATAGAGCTCAACGAATGTAGTTGAGACCTGTGGAGTTGAGGCGAGATGGGTTGATTGGGTACTGGCAGCAGCAGCAGCACCTTGTTAATATGTGACATTATCAATGCCAGGGTATCTTTGTCTATCATAGATACTGGCTCATCGAGGTTATGAGACGAAAATAATATATCATGAAGTAGCCTAATAATATGCAATATATATGTCATCACTCTCTGTGTGTTTATCTAACCTTTTAACAAGCTTTGTCTTGAGCCTATTAGAGAACTCGCAAGCCAGATAAGCGCTGGAGCACTGCAGAGCTGCAACAGGCACACCGGCAGCTAGCATATCTAGAAACAGGTTACTGCTAGGAATGCTCAGAACGAGGATGAAGTACAAGAGAGCAGCTTGTAGAGGGGAGGCTCTCTCTTCCGCAGTATTATAGCATCAATGAAAGATGTTAGCTTCCACACATAAAGTTGACCTGACTTTAGAATGCCCTTTTGGTGAGCGTCTACACCTACCAACCACCTTCCCAAGGCCTGTGCCCAATATACCGACAAGGATACTGTATGTTATAATCTATAAAGTGCAATTTGTGTAGGGGACGGAAAGATACTTACCTTATCAGTCACAGTGCCATCCCAAGAGGCATTCAATAGACGTATTAATGCATTAAAGCGTTGCGCCATTGAGTTGGGGACCTACTGCTTAATAACAATGTTATAATGTGATGCTTACTAATATACGACTTAAAACTCCAGAGCCACTGCCCTCGACTTTCTCGCTTAAAAGGAGCTCATCCTCCTTAGTGTCATCTTCCGATATAGTGGGCCTGTATGCGGGAACGGTATGACATATTCATTTATTATGTCTACCGTTTTGTATCGGTCTTTTTCTTGAGCGTGATAGGATTCCTCTTGAGCACAGTCCTATGAGCTTGTCCAACAGCGAGTAAGAATATCCCCAGCGAACCGACGATCCTTAAAGTGCTTTTGGGGTCCTTAAGTTTAATAATATCATTCAACCCTCGTTTATCTTGCCTGGCAACACCATTGCTTATCCACGAGGGTATTGCAGTTGTCATAATCAACAGCAGCAACAAGAACAACGCAAATTCGAACTGCTCCGTGACGAGCGCGAACGTAACAGCGACATTATAACTCTCGCTCGCCGAAAAACAGGGCTCATTCGAGACAGGATGTGCACAGGCTAGTGAATAATGGAAGTAAAGTTATTATTAAGTTATCACGTACTTGTGTCTTACCAGCACTCTTCAGGAGAGATCCCTGAGGCAGCCGTTAGACTGTCAAGCGTTGTTATTATGAAACGTATAATTGATTATTGATGTCGATTATCAATAACCACACTGCTCATATTTCAGTGCTGCTGTTATTAACATATCATTTGAATGCTACGCTCCATAAGCTTCTCTCTATGGGCTAGTCTAGCGATGCAGTCTAGTAATGCGGCAACCGCTCCGGCCATGATACAATCGCCTCAAAAAAGTATCCCGGAAGGAAGATATCTGGCCATTATACCTGCGGAGCTTCAACACTGCCTGAAGTCAATGAGTATTGCCATCGTAAATCTCAAGGGCGAGGCAATTGGGACCTTGGAAATCAACGGCGTTGTTTTCCTTAGCGGCATGCTAACAAAACAGAAATCTATTAGACCTTCTTTGCATAAGGATGGTGAGTGGTATATTTTTAATCGTGCAAGAGTCGGCAAGAAGATTAAAGAATTGTATAGGCAGTGTGGTATAGATTACGAAGAGGACCAAAATTATAGGTTTCTAATTGAAGTAGTTCGTGATGAAGATGGAAAGGTAAAGCTAGTACTCTACATGAAGGTGCATTTCCATGGCAATACTGGTCTTCCGCAATCCATAAGCCTTCCTGTGACATTCGTACCGGAGATTACTAGTAGAAGCTCTGAGGCGGGAGAAAGTCACATGAGCAAAGAAGGCCAGGACTCAGATATAAGGCCTCCTCGTACGAAGAAGATAAGGCTATCTCTGGGAAATAGAAATGACAAGGATTCTGTTCATAATGGTATGTATTACGGTACGATACCTGATAAAGACATGACCGTGGAGCTGAGTATCGGAACGCAAGCGGACGGACGACAAAGCGCTACATTTATCAGCAAGTTTAAAAACATCCCAATCGTAACTCTGCGCGACGCTGTCGTTGTGAGAGATTCGGACTTCGCTATTACCGGCTGTTTCAAAGTGGTCAAAGATGGACACAGAATCGGGTTTCGTTTCTGCAAAGACAAAGAATTCCCGGGCATCCTCGCCGTCACTGGTCCGGAGAATCACATATCGCAATATCATCTTTTTAAGCTGGACGACTGAAAGCACTAATTATTATGTCACCTTTATATTCATCAGTTTAGCTCGATGTTCATGTGAGGCATGTCTATCAGTTGTTACTTTGAAGGATTTTTTGTGTTATATTATAATAGTTGAATATCATTTGGTAAGATTCCTGTGCTCCCCCTGATAGTCAGTTTTCTTCATCCTGCCGGTTGCTAACCTTGCATTAATTAGTTTTCGCTGTTTCTGACACCTCTAGCTATTGACGAATGTCTAACAAATCATGGCAACATCGGTGGGCTACTTGCATGACGGAGCTCTTAGAGCAAATACAAATTGAGCACTTACCCGCAGAGGGTCGCGAAGGGGGTGTTGCAGTAAGTACAGCCGAGTGACTCCTCTTTGAGGAATTGTGGTAAAGTAGACAACGGTGGTCACTGACAACTTAATATAGACGATGCTTGGCCGTGAAACGTCACTCGCCTTCATATCGACATTTCTGCAGTAGCTTCGCTGCTCCTGTCGGCTCATTCGTCCCACAATGTTAAATAAATTCCGCGAGTAGGTTACCAACTTCTTCACATTTGTCTCCGTGCAGCTGCGATAGCTCAGAATATCATTATTTTTTGGATCTTGTCGAAAAATATATCTTAGAGCAGTAGTATTCATGCTCGATTGATCGATTGATCCTGCGACCCAACGATGGCTCAATGATGATAATAAGGAATCCTGCTTTTGGTGCCAGGCTCCCGAGGTCGGCTTCCAGCCCGTCGCTCTGTTATACGTGAAGTATCTCAATATATACACCAACATTGAAGATGTCTATGATCAAATGATTCACCCTCAGAAACGCACATTTATACGGCAAGTATGAATTCGGGACATGCAGCTCATTATACCAGACCTGGCTTACCAGAAGTCGCACCCCACTTCGAGAAGGCTGCTCCCTTTACATCTCCGTGCTCCTACAGATTTCAGTATATTTCTCAGCGCTACCTTTTCCATTGGTCCTCGATTCATCAATTAGCCGCTGACCTGATTAGTTTAGTAGATACCTTACTAATCTGCTGCATTGGTGATGTAAATTACTGCAAGGGGTGTGGTATCAGGTGATGGAGTCCGTAATAATACGAGTATTAGAGTTAAAGGAACAACTTATATTCTTTAACCCACGTCACAAGAATCGTTTCATTCCGCTCGATGAGGTACCTCAGCGATCACCAATCCCTCCGAGCTTCGCACTAGGTTTTGGCCGACCTCAAGATGAGTCCATCGGTGTTGGAATGGCGCTTCCCAAGGTGCTTCACGACAGACAAGCATTTAGCAGACTGGCTCGAGATCCGCGTCAAACGTATACAGCATTGGCAGAAGACCTTCAACCTTAGCCGAGCACTTGATGATTTAGACAGCCACGCAGATCCGTTTCATGTACGAACATTAGCTCAAACGTCATATACGAGAAGATTAAGATACCTTTTACACTGGACCAAGCGATACGACTGATTCAAAAAAACGAACGAGGGCGCGCAGGAATTCAGAAAGCTATTATGATTGCCACTTGGCGACGAGAGGCTCAAAGGCAAGAGGAAGTAGTTGGCGAGAGCATTGAGATGGGTATCTTTAGGAAAGAGCAAAAGCTCGCTCAAGGTCTGGATATAGAGGAACTGGAGGAGGACGTAAGATCCACCTGTTCTCGGTGGTCACAGTATCACCTGTTTAGTCGGAAGAGCTGCTGGCTTTGCAGAGGGCCGCGGCGTCGAGAATCGCTGCGTCATGGAAAAGGAAAGTTGCTATGAGAGTAAGTCGATTCCAAAAGTATATCTGCCCTTGCGCGATTAGTTAGCTTTAAAACCCCAAATGACTCTAGAATGATATAGGCAACTTTATTCGTAGTATCAAAGACAAACATGTTATCGTAACAGCATCTCCTTTGATCTATCCTTTCTCCCAATATCTTCATGCTTCAGATCGTTCTGCCTAGTCGAACTCAATGACGCTGAAGGGGCCCTCTCACTTCTGTCCACGTTTGCCCTGCAAAATTTCAAGAGCTTTCCTAATCCAGATGGGCACTGGTGTCATGTTGTCAGCACTTCCAAAGAATGAAGCAAGATGAATACGTCTTCCTGGGAATGGCTCCTCCGAATGACCAGCCAGCTGTCGATAGTGTAAGGTCCTCTGTGCCTCGTGATGATCGTGCAGTTAACCATAGGTGGCGCTAGCTGAGGAAGTTAGGCGCCAAAGAAGACAACAGCAGCTTGAAGCTGATAATGACTACGATAGAGCATTGAAAGATGAGCTGGCATGGACTAGGAGCGCTAAGGTGAAGGGCCTTAGGTAATTCTGAGGAGGAGGTCGGCTGTAGGGTGAAGACATTCGAAGCGAAATGCTGGAAGAGCGAAGACAGTGGATGTTGGAAGTTCGCAAACAAACAGGAGCTTTCCCGGCAGAATTCGATGCGTTTTACACAAGATTCGACCAACCGGCAGAGGTATATGTTAATAACAGGTTTAGTGCTACAGACTTGTTCTAGGCGGCGGAGGAGGCTCCAGCGGCTGGTGGTGGGAAGAAGGGGAAGAATGATAAGAAGGATGCCGCCGGAAAGAAGGTAACGTGTTATATTTTGAAGATGAATATCAGCTGTGAAGAATGACGTGGAATAGCACAGCTCCCCTAACCAAGTGACTTCGTTATTAAGCCTAGTTCATCGACAGCTTACCCGAGTCATCTCCCCGAATGCTAGCAGTAGTAGTAGATAATCGAACTTACCGTTCCCACACGAGTACAACACGCAACATCTATAGAATAACGGTAGGGGCGGGCAAAGATTTCGGTTAGTAGAACGAGAACAGTATACACTATATATACATATATATGAAAGTATCTCGGTGTACATGAAAGAGATCCCACGCACACGTGCAGTGATGATAGTTTATGACCCAATTTTCTGGAAGAACAATCTTGCGGCTCCGTTAGGGTGGCAACAAGAAGGGTGATAAAGGAGCAGCCGAGCCGGAGCCTGTAAAGACCCACGACATCGGCACCTCCGAGGTGAGCTCACAGCAACGATCATACTGGGCAGGCTGTAGGCCTGTTATCTTTGGCAGGTGGTCCAGAAGCTCGTAGAGCTAATGAAGGAGTATAGTTCAAGCTGGGAGACGAGAGATGAATCTAGCAATATGCACCAACGTCACGACGTGAATGTGAAAATAAAACTGATGAGAAGTCCTTGCCGATGTTGGGTCTAATTCAGCTCACTCGGTCGAAGGTGTTCCCACTGGTGGAGAAAGAGATACAGGATAATGTTGATGAACTTATGAGAGGGGAGCTGGCCAATTTGAAGGTGCGGCGGCGGAGTGACAGTTGATTTAATGAAGTGGAGTTTAGAATATGTACGAGAAGGCTAAGAAGAAGAAAGAGAAAAAAGGGAAGAAAGGCAAAGGTGCGCAACACACTCGTGACAAGCCGGGTGAGTTTTCATCTGTTCTGTTTAGGAAAGAAGGAGAAGAAAAGCAAAGCGAAGAAGTGGTGTGCTGCGGTGGGTATGGTAGCACACAGGGAAGACTGTCTCCCTGAGCTGGTCCAGGATGTAACTAGATTCTGTTACGCGAGGAATCTCGAAGCTCCTGTTCTCAGGGCATCATTAAATGCATTAAACCGGCACACTTGAAAGACTTTCTGGGAGAGTTTGCATTCCTCGGGGCGCTGCAGAGAGTCAGCGAGCCGATGTGTCCCCCACCAAGTGCCCAGATGGTCGGATGATAACACCTTCCTCAGTCGGTGGAGCATTGGTTTAGATAAAGTCCATGATCGTGGAGCATGTGTGCCTGCCATTGGCATCGACATCGATACGCCAACGGTGCAGCAGCTTAACAGCGAAATCTCTCCTACTGTAAGTGCTACCTTCGAGCGCCGATTTGTGCTGACGGCTGAGATGCATGATTTTCCAGAACCGGTGTTTCTGTGGCGCGCGGGAGTTCAGTGAGCATCTTTCAGGTTTGGCCCTAAAGGGTGTGGGAAGTCCCTTCTGGCTCGAATCATAGCTACTGAAGTTGGCGCGACGTTCATAGACATATCACCAAAAATTATAGAAGGGAAATACACACAAGTAGGGACAGTACAAAACAGACACATACTAGATAGTGTTCACCATGGTCTCCGCGTTGCAGCCAAAGATCGGTGCGGCTCTTCTCATCTACAAGGCCTTCCTTGCAGCCCAGGATAACGCACCAGCTGCTATTTACTGTGATGATATTGACCAGGTGAGACTCGTATTATAAAGGTGTTAGTGTGTTCAGTGTATTCGTACATTTGCCTGATGCCGTTGTAACCAGTTCTATAGGACTAATACCAAATCTTCCGAACCTCACTTTCACTCTCGGAATGGTTGTTTGCAGCTTAGCTTTCGAAGTCTCACTCGGAGGCATTCTTAAGGATATGTTGCGAGGTTTACGAAGTTAAGTGTTGATGGTATCGGTAGGTATTCCAAGCTGTGAAGAAAGGCAAGAAAAAGGGCAAAGCAGCTCCTGCGACCGAAGGAGCTCCGGCAGGGGAAGAACCGGCAAGTAAGGAAAGCTGATAAGGGAAAGTGAGGAGTCAATTAAACTCAGGCGACCCACCGAGCAGAATAAAGAAAGATTTCATTGCGGCGATAAAGCAGCTGAAAACCGGGCCTGAAAGCACCGACCAGGATAGGATACTGTTCATAGGATGCAAGCCGATGGCCTCCGAACGCTGGTCAAGGTGCTGCTTCTCCAGGCACATCAAATCCTTCTGGTGAGGGGGTGGATACAAAGGAACTGCTGGCGGCTTTCGATGAGAAGGTCTGGGTGCCTACTCCAGACTTCGGCACGAGAGTTATACTATGGAGAAGTTTTATGGAGAGTAAAGGGGTAAGTGAGCGGAGCGACGCAGACGAGATAACATTGCGGATAGCAGGTCCCACCGCACATCGCAACCAGTAGTGATCTCAATCTTACAAGCCTGGCCCATTTGAGTGAAGGGTATACCACCAGAGCTATACGACAGACTGTGGAACGAGTGCGCAGAATTCGTGAAGCCTTCATTTCGATATGCATTCTCGAAATAGGTATTGACCAGCCGCAGAATCGCCAGGCTGAAGCACAGGCCTCTGGTGGGCACTTCCGGCCATGCCAGGAGGGCGGCATTTCAATTTCAGACGTTGCATGAATTTATCGAGCCTTTGTCCCGATGTGAATGCTCTTGGAAGGAAGAGTACAAGAAGTTCCAGGAGTTCGATTACGAGGCCTCCGGCGATAAGGCACGGAATCTGCAAATGCAAGAAGAGGTGAGCAGCTTAAGAGGGTGAGTTTAGTATGATACGCTTTAGACGAAGGCGATGGAAGCCTCTGGTGGGGATAAGGGTGGTGCCAAGAAAAAGAAGTGACGTTCATGCTCCAAGTGACTTTGCCGTGATATGATCTGTCTTGTGTTTCACAGTATAGACTTCCACAGACTTCCTTGTGGCATGTGTACGGGTCCTGCTCAAAGTCTACATACAGTAGTGCACACGCCGACATTCGATGAGTATTGTTGTTGATGTTGATCGACTGTGTCCCATAGATTGGGGAGGACTTGCTGTGTGTAGGGCTCGGCCGAAGGGTTCGGGCAACGCTCTGTGATATACCCTCGAAAAACGGTGTCACAGTCCTTACTCATAAGGGGTAAAGTCGAAAGCCCTACGTCTGGCAAAAATGCCACGGCAGTGCGTGTCTTGTGTGACATTCCCAATACCACATCTGGATCGAATTATCGTGAGATTCGGAAAACTACATACGCTTCGTTTCCTGTTTCTCAAATCCGTAAGCTTGGGTGTATCTTTATTTTCTTGGCGCGTGACGTAGAACTCAAGTCTCGCATGCTCACGATCCTTCTTTATATCGTATTATCAAATCTACGAATTGTGACACGTCAGTGAAGCATTCATAATCGAGAGCAGCAAGGTGATCAATGTCCAAGAGGAAGGACTCCGACCCGGTCTCGTCATCCGGGGCGCCAAGCTGAGAAAGAGCATAACCGATGCAAGCACTTCACCTGGAATGTATCCTACTGGTTTAAGCGCACCTGTTTTTCGGTACCGCATGAACTCCACAACTAACGCAAGCTCTTTGGGCGTCATGGAACTGTGCAATCTCCATCCCAGTCGGATCTTCGCCGCGTGCCTGAGTCCGTCAATGAATTGGCCATGAAATCGTTAACCTACAGTTCGGCTGCTGCAGCCTTGTCCATAGGAGGCAATGTAACCACTTCCACCGGAGCGGTGGGCTTCTCAACCTTAACTTCCGACCGATTAGAGCTTTCTGCCGTACTGGATCGTCGGCTTCTAGAGTGCTTTCCTTCAGACAAGTGACTCCTAAGACACAAGTCTGCATCGAGATTTCCAGCAGCCTACGTATGGGGTGCACTTAAGATGTGTCTGGTGCCGTTAGCCACTGATGAGTCCTTGTGGCGAGGACGAAACATTTCCTTAAGAGACGATTAGATTTGAGATAACAGACCTCTGAGTCCATCCGATCCTTTGCGATTGGCAAAATATGTACTTCCCTACGTTTTTCGTTTTCTCTTGTGCTGTCCACCACCGTTAACAGCTGCGCTGCAAAGACTCTGGCAATACGTTCGCATCTTCGTTGCCATCTTATATCTGACAACTGCATTAACCTTGCGATTGGAGCCAGATTGAACTGCTACATATACGAGCCCGGCTGATTGAAGAGATGACAGTTATCCCAGATGAGATTCAAGTCATCCTCAAACGCAGCGAAGTCCTCATAGGCATCATCGCCGTCTTCGTCGATCTTCTCGCCGATTGTGCCTGAATCCCCAAATAGGGCGGCTTGGTGAATTCCAGCACCCACCTAAATCCATAGGCTTCTTAACTACAAGAGGGTAGTCGTGCAAGCCAGGAACATTCTCCCAATCAACTGGCTGGAGGAAGGGCCCGGCAGAGCCATGCTCGCCCGCCTTGGTCAGAATCGATTTCGCCTCCTCCGCGTTAAAGGGAACGTCGGTATGCCTGTGGTGATGGTGACTACGTGGTGATGATGACGTTGGCATTTTCTGACACCTCTAGCTGTCGACAAGATTATTCTAACTCAACTCAACAGCCATAAATTCAGATAACGACAAGATATCTCCGTCATGTGCGCACTGTGAAGATTCTCATTTCCCGACCGCTCTCGTTGATGCCGAGGTCATAGGTGCATTAACAACTCGTATAACATGTATCGGTGGCACCTGCAGCTCATGGTTCACCTTGCTGCCAAGATAACTATCCAGGAGCTGCTTCAACTGAAAGGGAGCACGGTCATCCACAGAAGTGCCACGACAGCGCAACCCACCTCCGTATTCTCCTTTTGCAAGTTTATGCAGTTTTCAACTGTCATAGCCCTCCTCTGCAGCAGCCTGTACTGCCGATTGAGGCAGGTCTCCAAGGCTACATGCAGCCGAACGCTCATGTCCGGCAAAGCGTGCCCGATTCGCTCCCAGAATCTACAAAGAGCACACCTTCCAACCGCCACAGGCATCGGCGCACTTCTGCTCCTCCTTGCGTCTGCGTGCTACTTTTTCCGCATCGGACAATTTATCGGCGCCCTTTCGACCCCTCTTTTTCCTGAGACATCCCAGAAGAGCTAAACTCGACCACCATGGCTTACTTGTCCGGAGCGACGTCAGCAATTTTGAGATTTTCCTTTTCCACTATAAATTCCGTGATGAGCTTGAGTACGTCGTCAGACTCCACCAGCCAAGTTTCATCATCTTCATCTTGTCCTCGGAAGAATTGCGATACGAGGAGATCGACGTCTCGCTGATTCTCGCACCCGATCGAGCGGAGGATGGCGTCAATCTGATACATGTAGCTTGTGACTAGATCATTGGGTCCAATGGGCCGCTCGCATGGACGAAGGGAAAGAGCCTGTATTGCGTACAACTTGCCTATGGGGATTATCTAGAAGTGCACGAGTAGTATCAATTGAGTGAGCATACGGTAAATAGTAGTCAGGTATTCATATACCGTCGCAGTGTCTCTTTCTCGAATTCGCCGATTCAATGGGTATGTTCGGTAAGAGAATAGAGCAATAATTAACATCCACATACATCCCCTCTTTCGCTCCTTAAGTCTGATAAAAGTTCCCCCGATATTATTATAATGCAAATTATATGGCATAAACATTCTTAGCAGATCTCTCCACTGCCTTCCCCAGCCGAGGTATACGGCTTCCCCATCCAGTCATATAGGGAGGAAAGTCGACCAGCAATTCTGAAAATTTTCCCAAAATTTTCCCTATCATACGGTTTCGGGTTTAATATTGTAGAATACTCATTATATACTCTCTCACCTCCACAACTGCCTTATGCTCCTCTGGTAGACCTCTACACTGCTGCCTAACCCCCATATCCAACAGGAATGAGGCTTCCTGTCTTATCCAGTCCATAACAGCTTTAACTTTACTACCCTACAAAATGGCAACAATCTATGACTATGAAGGGCGGCAATCTCAACTAGGGGCATGAAAGGGCCGTCACAAGTAGGGATATTCGACGGTTAGACGCATTGATGTGGTTTCTGTCCGCTTCTTATTATTGTTATTCTTGTGAAACAATTGGTTTTAAATGGATGAAAAGTCTATATAGGCAGCTCAGACTGTGAAATAGTCTACACATTGTAATAGCAGTCTACTATTAATTATCACTGGTATTGTTGAATATAAACAATGGTGGTAAAATAATGATTCAAAATCCTATACGCGCACGAATAACTAAGTATATTGTGATGAGTTGCAGTTGACGGCGCAGTTTATCCATTAAAGACCGTCCGAATTCAGGAGGGGCTGCCTAGTTGAGTTAGACTAGGCTCAACTTTTCAGTGTTAGTCCTAGTTCAGTAGTCCTAACCACATCGTTATCCCTTACCGAATATCTTCCTCCAGCTGATCCAGTAGTATGTCCACTTTCACTGCTCACCAATGCCGTTGATGACTTCCCTGTCACCGTACCAGCCTCACTCATTATCTCCAATTCTTGCTGTATTTGGTCCAATGTAGGAGGGCTCCATGTCAGCCCCAGTAACTACGATGATGTAAAAAGCGCGCGCCCAGGTGATCGATTTACTTGCTCATGAATGACTTTATCTCCGTCTAGCACTTTCGCAACGAGACTTCTAACTTCGGTTTCGTTATTGGCCCAAATATCGCTGAATTTTTTCTGATCTTGCTCTTCAAATTTTTTATTTTTTTCCAGCACATGTCGGTATTGTTGCATCAATCTACTAAACTCTTCAGTCAAATTAGTGTTCTCCTTTCGGGAATTCGTTTCGAGTTTGACAAACCTGCCATACCGTACTTCTCTCAAATGACCGATAAATGCACCATACCGCTGTGTAAGGTTTTGCTTCAACTCTCTCAACTTGTTCAGCTTTGTCTTATAGCTTGATTCAATCACGCTATGCTCTTTGTTTCGCTCCGCTAGAACCTGTGATATTTCCCAATGACTTCTGAAACCGCTATTGCGGATTTAAGACCATAACCAGACCACATTCCTCCACAGTAAAAAGTGCAATGAGTATGTATGAAGACGCCTCCCTCCAAAATGACGCATTTCTGAAACGCTACTACGAACGGCGAGCAGTTTCGCTAAGCTGCCGGTAGAAATCTCCCACTAGCGTTATTAGTAGATACTAGAGACCCTGGATGTAGTTTTCGACAGTTGCGGCGTTGAGGAAACGTAAGAGCGCGCAAGATTTCAAGTTGCTATATGCTTACTTGTAAGTTGTAGTCTAACTTTTCCTTATTAAGCTGATAAGTCGCTTTTGTCCTCTCTAAATGTTGCTGTAATTCTTGTATTGATCTTTCCAGCGACATCTTGACTTTGCCAAATTCATCCAGGTCCTAAATTCACCCATTTGATCACAGACCCGTACTATCAGGAATTCGTATTCATTCCATCACATCCCCCTTGTGAGGAAGGGATTCAAGCGATGACGAAATCGTGCTCGAGTGGACTAGAGTTGGGTCCATCCACCCTGACGTATATATGTTCCATATACAGGATACATATACCCTGTAAACGGTACCACATCTACTATCCTACATCATCATTGCTATTAAAGAATACATATTTGCTTAACAGAAAGAGTGATAGAAAATATGTTGGAGGAAAAAGATGAAATGGTAAGATTTCATGGACTCAACGCATCTTACGGCGAGGGAAGGAGTGTTGATGAAAAGATCGCACAATTCTGGCACGATCCTCCTACGCCTCTACCGTTTTAACAATCTTTCTTGTCGGTTTGCCAGTGATGAATTTTAGTGCGCAGCTGAAGAGGCAGCATGCAACAGATAGTCTGCCACTGTTAGAGACGACGATGCTCGACTAAGCAGGCTGCTGCTGCTGCTCCAAAGCATACAAACGTTACAATTGTTGAGCCTCAAAAGTCATGACGATTTACAATTGCAAAATAGAGAAAAGGAAGTCCCGCTGATCGAGAAGATAATTCCTGTCATTCAAGGTGGTGGAATAATCTCCATTGCATAGCACGTGAATAGTCCAGTCGAGAGAGCCCCGGTTACACATACTCTGTATCGGAGCTCCTCATTCTTCTGCTGAAACTGCTTCTCTCTTTCCTGTCGTTGTTCTATAAATTCGCTCTCTTCCATCTGAGTTCAAATCAACCTTAATCGTATCTTGCACGCGTCAAGCCAAGATACTACCTGTCTCCTTTTCTCAAACAACGTATCTAACTCCTTCTTTTGTTTCCCCAGCAACTCAGCTCGTTCCTTCTCCAAATGTTCCTCAACAGCCTTCAGCTGTTTCGCATGAACATCACGTTGCGTTCGCACGTTAGTAGTCATTAACGCTGTCATTTTCCGCACCTGTCGACCCAGGTTCGAACCCCACCGAGGGCATTTTATTCTCCTAGTTATTACATCCTCATCAGCCTTCTTCATTGCCTTCACAAATGAGTCATTTTTGCCTTCCAATTCGATGAAAAACTCCCTAATACGACGGTCCTGAGGCGAAGTCATTCCTAATTTCGTGGCGCGTGACGGCTACTTTACCTTAGAATCAATAATAGATTGACATGACACTGTTTGTGCTTCCAGTTCCTTCGCTAATTCCTAAACAGGCCGCGGGTTCGAACCCCAGGTAGGGCGTTTTCCCCGTGTGCCTGACCTGTGGGACCTCCACTCTAGCCAGCTCCGCCCATTTCATTTCAACTGCTGCATTTTTCCTATTTGAAGTGACTGCTTCAATTTGAAGTGTCTCGTAACTGAACCGGAGAGAGATGCTCCATTTTATAGGTCTTTCGGATGGAACTAAAATTCCTTCCCACTAGAAGAGTATTTAATATCATTTATCGATGTGAAGCATCATCAGTGTCACTCCCTATCTACTTAAGACTGAATAATGTCTGGACCCGGGATACCTAGACCACCAGAAGTGGGGAAATGTGGAGATATGGACACCCGCGTCTAAGGGATCTGCGCCATAGGAGGATTCAATGACTACGGAGATGTACAGATGGACCGCAAGAGTGTTTAGGGCCCTTTTAGAACTCTTCACTGAGTTGCTAGATACTATTGTATATCTACTTGCCTTCCACACCATATGCGGAATGGAGAGCATCTTTGAACATTAGAATGCAATGGTGAGGAAAGAACTAGTTTTCTTTTATTATGCAAATCTTCTACAAGCTCGAAATCGAGATATTTCCACGTAACGCATCGGTCACGACTCCCCAGAAGGAGCAGGCCCCGGCAGTGCGAAAGCGAAGACGGACAGTACAGTGATGAGATAGTCGTTATCCACCCTGATGCAGATGTGACGTATTTTACTCTTATAACGTCAGTGAGATTCATCAATGCAAGAGTGGGTCTATTACGAAGCCACCGATCGATTAGCAGTGCTTTAATGGAGGGAGAGGCGGGTGATCACCATTGGATATTCCATTTCATAATAAACTTTCAACGACGAAGGATGTGGCCCGAGAATGATTGTCTTGGCGTCTTATCTTCATATCCCACTTAAATATGGTTCATTTTGACTATAATACTTCTACAGTCGACTTGCGTTTATAGAAAATATGCAGCAGACTTGGTCTTTTCCGATGGACTATGAGCAGACATAGCTAACTCTGTAAACCAAATTTAGTGGTGTCTCCTCCGGCTTAATCTATCTGTTGAATCGCGTTCTTCAAAACCCTAAGGTCCCAGGTTCGAATCCCCCCTTTGACATTACCGATCCAGCCTAGCATTTTCCTCCATTATTCTTCTAGTATTCTCAGTATCATCAGCATTGACCTTTATATTATTAATATCATCCAATAGCTCACAGTCAGTTCGAGCAGCTACTGCTAAAGCAATGTCCATAATAACAGAAAAGGAGAAGAAAACGAGGCTAACTTGTTTGATCACAACAAGTACTCCTGCGCGCCACGAAAATACGCGCACGCCTTGAGATGCGTGTCTCCGGCAAGTAGGAACTTTGAAAGAGAGTGGGCTGGGTATAGGGGAATATCATTAATAATTACAAAGGTATCGAAATATTGTAATAATATAATAAGTATTAATGTTGTAAGTATATATTATAATAATATAATTATAAATCGGACTATTATTGGGTTGATGGAGGGTGTTATCTTGTGGAAAAGTATCTTAGGGTTGCACTAAGATGAACAATGTATCATTAAATTCATCGTAACGCGGATGCCTATGGATTAGACGGTTTCCGTTTGTCAATTATGTAACAATATTTTCCTTCTAGTTTTATATGCTAGCGCCACGGAGTGTTCGGCCGGCAGGGAGTGTAGTCAATCGACTTGTTAGAAGCATTAATACTGCTGTTATTAGAGGGAAATATGGTACTATTAGGGAGGACGTATTTATAATAATTATACCGTATTTCTTCTAAATCATCGTATCCAGCTACCTATACCAGTCATATTGCCGTGTTATGAGTAAACCTACCTTCCTAGTTCAGACTGATGGTAATCACGTTATTAGAGCTTACCAATGGTCGTTGAAGATGACGTGGTTCAGCATATAATACAGTATGGTTAAAATCATCCTTAGCTATCAAGTCATATTGTATGCCCTCTATCCTAGTCGACCTCGTCAGACCCACCATTCGCCGAGGGCATTCTTGATGGTGTTAGTGTCTTCGATCGCATCCCCATCCTGCTTAGTTCAATTCTTTCCCTTGAGTTGGGAAAGCTCGTGGGGAAAAAGGCGGGATTTGATGTCTGTATGGTTTTGTGATATCCTCATTCAACTCAAATTGCACTGGAAGCAAATTTGAGTATATATGTATCTTCCACCATGATAAAATGCGAGGTTGGACCTTAGATACTCTCTCTGATGTGAGTAGATCAAGCAAGGCTGCTCCATTAGAAGGGCATGACACTGTCGACTCGGTAGTATCTGCTGGGCAACCTGTAGGAGTGGAAGGCATAAAGGTTGGTGAATCTATTGAGACTGGCCTCAAAACCGCCACAATAGCACCTATGGTAATAATATGGATAGATATGTTTAGTAAATAATGTATTATACAAGGAATATAGGATAAGGCGGTATAGACGTTGATGAATATAATGTGAATGATTGCCAACAGAAACTTGATAACAGCGTATGATCGTCATCGGCAATTCTCTTCCATTCCCCGGGTCGGGTCGCCAAGATACTCACCTGCCCTCTATCTTGCTATGTGATCAGGTGCAAAGGATGTGGTCTAATATATCGGGTGGCCCAGCAGTAATGGATTCCTTGTATAAAGGAGGGAGTAGAGATGCAGCAGTGCTGGCCGAGGGGGATGCAACGAAACCTATGGTAGTAGGAAACGGAAGACATAATAGCTGATGGACATCGGGGAGAGAGCGAGCTTGAAGCTGCTTGAATATCCTTTTTGCTGATGAGTAGGATTGTATTGACATTACCATTATTGTTCGTAACCTCTGCGTAAATGCTAGCAAATGGTTGATTTCGTCACTTACCAAGCAGCTCTGGATAAATGGCGCTCTGCTGGTGAATCGGGTACTGAATGTACCGGCAGCTACGCTCACTAAATGTATGTATTGGAAGCACCTTTGAATTAGATAAAGTAATTATTAGTTTATAATCTAGTAGAAACATTACTCCATCTCACTTTAGCAGTAACTCAGTCATCATGAATAGAGCAGAGCCATTTTAACTTTAATAGAGGGGAAAACGTCATATCGTTTTTGTTAATGTAGTATTATGTGTATTTATTCAGGTAGGGCCATTCGGATTAGCAATGGATGCATTGAGGAACTCAATTGGATATGGCACATCGATCGATATGTCACCTAAGTAATAAGCAAATGACACTGAATCAACCTATAAAGTATCTTTTAAGATACTCGTGCAACCTGGTAATAGAGCCATATCATAAAGGTCAAACAGCAGCATATAATTGGACTAATGTTCTCATACCGCGGTCGGTAGCGTATAGGTGGCCACTGGACCTCTACGTTGATCCGGTAGGTTTAGGACTCTACCGGGTTTTCGGGTTTCGGGTTTTCGAGCGCGTGCCGAAATATGGATCAATTCAGAAAACGTTGAATTTGATAAGCCTCCTTCTTCCCTAAGCGCCCCAATCGAGCATTGGCTCTGAGCATCATGTATAGGGACATTTCCAATTCCTTTTGTTCGATAGATAGCTTTCAACAGTTATTATTTTTATTTCTTACTATCAGATTTATCAACCTCAAAGTCAGACTTGGAGATTCTCTGCCAAGCCGTGTACATTATTTAATAAGTTACAAGGCAAGGTTACCATCATGCTTATATTCTCGGGTAAGGACACAGTTCAAGGTGGTGTATAGCGGGACAGAATTTGTGTGCTACTCATTGGCTTCATTGTTTACTGTATTGGCACTTGACAATTTTAAGTTGTATAATCGGTTACACTGGGGGAGGTTGTTAGCTCCACCATCTTAGTCGGCTGCTTACTCGGTTTGCGGTATGCCTGTCTTTCCTGTCAGCAGGTCAACCATTATCGTCGTTATATTCGGGAGTGAGGACGTGGAAGGAAGCATTGAAGCCTATTGTTGGTGATAGAGATGATACTCAAATGTTGCAGGTGAAACGGCCAAAAGATACTTTTGGAGGTTGATTGCGTGCCGACGGCATTCCTTGCTCTACGAATAATTCCTCAGATCTTGTGGAAGATGTGGTTGCTTCCAATATCTTACTCCGCAATTTAGTGGCGCGTGACGTCGACTCAGGTCCATTTCCATGAAGGCTGGATAAATCGACGAACCCACCCTTTGACTAAGCTCACCTTGCGGGATCAGGTACAGCCTCTGGCGAGCTATATTTAGCGTATCTTGGCGTATCTTAGGTTGAAGGTCGAGATGAACTGATGAATACCTACGTTTATCGTGGTAAATGGCGAAGAGATTTAGTGCCTAAATTGCATCTGTACAATCCTGCCTTGCCCGTCGGTGAGTTAGTGTTTTTTGGAGCTCACGCGTTTGCTCACCTACGCATCTTGACGAGGAAGTATAATCCCGGGAAAATTTCGCAAAGCGTTTCTGTATTGAAAACGAAGTTTGTTTTGGCGATTCCGTACTGTGTTTCATCTCCAGGAGAATGAAGGGCGCCTGATGCCCATTTGGTAAAGGGCTTATGTGGAGAAAATTAAATGTTATCTACAAATCTGCTTACAATCAAATTTATCATTATACTGTATTTCTGCGGTAGGGGTTATTATATATGGCCCTTTGTCATTTCGATTTGCTGCATTGTTTTCAGTTTTACTGATAGATCGTCTTGGATACATCCGATGGCATGCAGTAGGCTTACCAACTGACAGGACATTGCAAACGGCATTACCTTTAACAAGACAGCTTATACACGAGAAGATCGAACGATGATATACTTTACCATTACTCCTGTGCAACGTTTCTATCAATGCAAGTCGTTATTGTTAATAGTTGGAAGATGAACTATTTTGTGGCGCGGTGACGGATTAATTAGCCTAGAAAAGTAGAATCTCAACTTCGATCTTGATAACTATCGTCGGCATGGAACATGTTAATGAATTTGATACCTTTATAATTCCATATGTTTTTGTGGGTTATACTGTATAGTGAGTGCCATCGAATGATCATCAGATGTTACGAATATGAGCCCTCTTAATCAACCACAATTACTTGTTCGCTAGCATCAGGTAGGGAAATGACACTACTACGGGGCTCCTCCGTCAGTTACGAAATAATACTTTTTAGACGGTTTGGTCATTATTGGAAGGTCCTTCCGTATCCCGTCGGTGTGTTGATGCTTATGGGACCTTCGTTGCTATAGTTTGATTGTTTATGGATTTTATATCTGATTTTCGGAGAGCCAAAGAGCAAGCCGATAAGACTAGTGGGGGTAGTGGTAACCCAAGCAGCAGCCAGTTGTCAGTCCCTATGCATGTCGAAACCGCTGGTATAGATTCATTGTTCAGAAGGTAGGCAGCTTGTGAGATTATCGTATATAAAAGTGTGAATAGATTTTGGTATAATGTTAACCGTTTTTTACTACTATATTGTATATTGTACTTCCAAACGGAAATGTGGTATTTGGGAGAGTCTTGTGTGTATAGGTATTATAATATTATTATATCTTGAGAATATATGAATATGTTAAAGCTTAGAAATGTAGTCCATATATTATTTGTGACTTGTTGCTACGGACCAACATGGTTGTCCTTGCTATAACACGTGAAATTGCTGATAGAAGTTTCACTTCCTCTTATCAGGTCATCCAATCCGTCAGCACAGGTTCAATCCGAGGCACCGACATCCTCGATATTGTAATTATTTCCCAGACAGCATCCCCATTACTTCCCTTTGCAGGGATCCACCGCAGCGTAGCCGGACCGAAAGCTCCTCCTCATCGTTGTCATCATCCTCGGATGATACTCTCGAGGAAGATAATGAGGAATCGGAGCCTAGTTGCTCCCCGCATCCTGTTCCCCCTGCCGCCGTGCCAGTGGCAGCTAGAGGTGTCAGTAACGCTGACTTAAAGGAAGAGAAGATAACTGCTTATGTGGGCATATGCAGCGACTGGATGTAGACGAATTACGTGGCGCAGTGACGGCTTGACGGTTAGGTCAGGTATTCTTGTTTTGCTGTTGATGGCGATCTTGGCATTATTGCCATCCCCCTTCGAGGAGGGGGGCTCAAGGTTTACACAAATGAGCTGGATGTGGTAAGATAATCTTAAAGGAATCATTTATAGTGCGGCCCGTGTGGTCCAGCGAACTGTATACGCACTACAAAGATTTCGAAGATGCTAGTATCTTTGAAATCTTCGTAGTGCGCAAGAGAGTGAATCCTATCCCACTTTGATTAAACACGGTAGCTGTCACTCTACTTCTACTTGGGTCTTCCTGGCCCTATCGACTCTGGAATACGGGCACGTGGTGTCGTGAGCATGCCGCTGGCAGAAAATCCAAACAATGAACCAAATTCTGCACCTCAATCAATCTGATACTCGAGCGCAAGTCATGTTGAACATCGGGATGGTGAGTTGGAGTTAGAAGACTGACAATGGTTTCGACTTGCCTAGTTTTATTCAACAATATGGAGGTAGCAGTTGCAAAATAATAGCGATTTATTATAAATTGAATATTATTATACATTTCCAAGCTCGACATTGTTCCCTTAGGTATTGCCAGGGCCATCACCGCCGGGCGAGATCCAGGAAGTTGTTGCACTACGCGGGAGAGGGGTCGTTGTTGCATCCGCGGCGAATGTAAGCCTAGAGTGGAAATATAACGCATGGATTTTACCTAATGGTTGTTGGTATAGTTGATACGACTGTTGAGAGCACTCAATGGTATATGGCGCAATAAAGTGGTTGATGGCTCGATCCTAATATGTGATGGGTGTATTGGTCCCTGTATAGGTCTTATAAGAGTTGATCGATTTGGATGATGTCAACATTGAACTAGTCGCTAATACTAATCACTTTACAACTTTCACCGTGAACCTCTTGACACCTTGCGAAAAATGCGAGTTTTGCAAAATTAAGAAATAGAATAATCGATAAAATCACTTTAATGTATCTAAGGCGAAGGTCAGTCTGTCATACCGCTCTCTCCGCTAATTAGGTTGTTTTTGTATGGGACTTGGTGCAAGCCAAAGATTCACCGAATGCGACCGGGCCCGTCACAATAGGTGAGTCAGCCTTTAACGCTGCTATGCACTATGATGATTTTCAGAGATCTCTCAAACCTCGTCTGTCACCAAGCTGTGCCCGATCGCCCAGACAGGTATGTGCCTGGTAGGGACGTCAACGGGGAACACTAAGGTGAGTCGCGGAGATGGGTGAAATGAGTACGATGTGCGCCCTGAAGCTTTCCCTATAGAAGCGTTTTCGTTTTGACACTGTTGCTCATGTGGGGTAAATAGGATAGTGCGATGTGGATATAATAGTATGGACTTTATCTAATAATATAACACTATATATGATACAGTATCATCATACTGGATGTGGAATGGTATGCGATATTTGGTAAAATTATAGTATAACAGATCCTTTGGTTTATCAGTAGTACACTACTAACGAACAGCATTAATTGCCGTGTTGCCTTAATAGCATTCTGAGATGTTTGGGCGGCACTAACACCTCACTGCACTAGCAGTGCCACCGCTAACAAGTGGAATTCTTCCGCTACATTATTGCTACTTAGGTCATTGATGCCACAGATGGTAGTGCACCATTCTTGGCATCATTAGTATTGGATTCTGGTGGGGGGGATGCCAAAGCTAGTATGGTTACGGTATTGGCCACTAATAAGGATGGATCGGTATGGATGATAGGCAATGAAAAGTGAGTATGTCATTTACACTTCAACCATTGAATAGTATTGATCGGTGTGTAATATACGCTTGCGCTTAGCATTGGCGAGGAAACTTCAAATGGCCGATCTCCCCCACATGAGATTCTAGGCCAATTCAAGGCCATCTGCTCCAAGACGGCCCATGCGAGCATACTATTCAGCATGCTCGGTTAGTCTTTTCGTGGCTTTTACCCGCGGGAAGATTCCACTTTATCTTTTTCAATCTGATACGACGCTTCGGCGAGGATATCTAAGAGCTAATATGAGGAGCGTGGAGAATGATGACATCACTCTTCACGCTTCTCACTCTAGCCTGGACCGCATATAGTAAATGTGAACATTATCATCATCCCTGTGATGGTGATGATGATGATGTTCACATTCGCTATATGCCCTTTTAGCACTGTTAGATGTCAGAATCTACGCAGCTTACCTTGAAGATTTTCGACAATTTCATTCCCTCTGTATTATGGAACAATTGAAAACGATGCAGTGAATCTTAAGTTAATCTACACCATCTAGCACAGTTGAAAATGCACAACGGGGAGTTTAATATTATTCAGTTCAAAATGCATTATTAAAATGTTAATATTATTAACTATAGCAGTATACTGCATTTCTGAGACGCCGCGGCGTAAGTGATACTGTCCTGGTAGCCCTGTTATCTTATAAGGTCCCCGGTTCGCTTCTACTCCCCAGCAAGTCGAGGTTGGCTAGCGGATCAGAAAGCTGGCATTAATACAGCCGCCCATGGGTCCACTTGCATAGCTGGCTGCGAGTTCCAACCGAACGCCTGGATCACGGTGTGGGTTAGTTCGGAGAATGATGTAAGGGAAGATGGGAAAGTGAGTTGGTGATTGCCGGTGGCTGCTGCTCAGTTGTGGATGGACATGCCAAATGGGACATCGATCGACTTACCTCGGGAAGCTGAGAATGTGTTTGATATCATATTTGGGAGGGATGGTATGATAAGACTGGCAACATGCTTGGGAGAGTTCATGTTCGATGCTGTCACCGGTAGGCAGCAAACTGGGGGTGTTTCGGTGTTATAATGTTGCTGATGGCATAATAAAGATATCTGGATCGGGCTTGACGTGCTTCTTGCAGTTGAAGCTGCTGTTGGTTGGGGAAAAGGTCAATCACTTAGTTCCTTGGCCACTTGAGTTTTTGTATAACAAAGTCTACAGTAGTATTGATCATCCACTCTGGCTAAACTGTTGGCCACTGGGAAGTTGTTGCTGTGTAGTTTAAAGTCAGACGCCAATATGGCCCAGTTAGACTGTCTTACACGTTGCTGCACTCATATGCTCCCACTTAATAGTTCCAGTCGGTCAGGGCCTAGCCTTCCCTAGGGACTCGACTGAGCGGCATCCCTCTGGGGAGTCATTGCACCATAGACGCTACAATAACATTCAATAAGTAGTTTTATATTATTCATGTTATTCATAATTATTCTACTTCACATATATGATCTGAGAACTCTACACCAAGCCATGGTCTCGCCGCACTACTCGAGTGGGTGTGCATTTGTTCACGTAGCTCACTTACCAACTGAGGGAGGTTCCTTGGGGAAAAGTATTCGCTAATTTCCGCTCAATTGTTGAGGCTTTGATTCGGTGAGCAATTAATAAGTTCAGACGTTGAAAGTTAGTGTTTAGCGTTCTTATCAGCAGTTTCGTCAGGTGTGGTGAAGACTGTCCACTGTGATGAGGGGGAAGAATCCCCGCAGACAACCGACTCTGAGATTGTGGACGCCCATTTCGATGGGGCGCGCGAGAAAATGGTGGCCTTGGTGGAAGCTAATAACAGAGAGATGAATCTGTCTGGGTTTACTAGAGCACCGTCGATGAGTTCATGGAAGCCTGCGGGCCGGCATGCTCTTTGCGAACTGCCGAAAGGACAGGGAACGGAAAAACTGTTGGGGAAGTTATCGAAAGATGGAGCTGCTGGGATTCGAACCTGGGACCTGGGCAGATGGGAAGGTGTCCTCCTGTGTGGGGGGAACAGAGGGTTGAGATGCTACGTATTTTCTGATAGGAAAATTGCATCGCTTTTCACTTTAACTACGGATACTGCTGTGACGGCAGTGTGCGCGGACGTGGCTGCTGCTGGGACTATATTTGCCGGTTACTCTGATGGCTCTGTTATTTCACTCGCCACGAAATCCCAAGTTTTCAGCTGTGATGAGGGTATCCATGCCCTACAGGTTGTCGGTAACTTCGTCATTGTGACCACGGTGTCGGGCCGAAGATTCCAGGTCGATTACCGACTGCTCATTTCGAGCGGGGCGCCTACGGTGGACCTGGCTGCGAGCGATGTTGTGGTGGGTCAGTTTCCAGGGGTGACAGTTCGGAGCTTTGGGCTTGTTGAGACCCCGAGATGGACGGTACTGGCGTGCGAGGGGAGTGACGTTGTTGCGGCGCAGCTGGTGGACATGGGAGGGGAAGATGGCCGCTGTGTTGCTGTGGCGAATGAGGAAGGGTCGGTTGAAGTGATAAGATTGAGGGATGGCGTGCTGGTGGGGAGAAGTGAGGCTGCTGGAGGGGAGGACAGTGGACCGAGTTTGGTATGGATCACGTCGAGAGGGTTAGTCATCCGGTTTTACGCTGAAATGAGGCGCGCGGTCATTTCGGAATTTAATAAGTCCGAGGATTCAGTTGACGAGTCGACGGTGGTTTTGGCCCAGAAGGCGTATGTCTCCAGGATGGAAGTGACGGAGGCTACTTTGGAGGTGAGCCAACGGATGCAGGAGCAGATACGACAGGGAGCTGTCATAGAGGCCAGTCAACGGGCGGCTAACAGGGCCGTCGCTGGAGCCGCCAGCACTTTCGGGCATATCCGAGACAAGCTGCGAGGAGGCGGAGGGGAGAAACAGGATATGGATGTGAAGGCCGAAAGGAGGGGGAGTGGCAATGAAGGGGTCCGAGGGAAGGCATCAGCAGCAGCTGCTGCAGCAACAGGGACGTCATCGTCACAAGAGACTCAGGAGATGCTGAGTCGAGCTAGGGCGCAGATAGCGAGCAATAGGGAGAAGCTGTCGGACATTCAAGAGAAGTCGGCTCAGATGTCACAGCAATCGGAAGATATGTTGAGGATGGCGAGAGATATGAATAAAAAACAGCAACGGAAAAAGTGGCTATTGTTCTAGCAACATATTACCATCAGCATTACTAGCGCTTAATGAAAGGACGAAGTGGTGTTTGCTTGAGACTTATAGCGGTATTATTTTTGTAAGTTTATAATCCCATATGGCGGGAGCAGTACCAAGGCCATCGTTCCAGCGAGGGCCACCTCACCTGCCTTTACCCATCATACCTACACTGTCTGATCAATCGATGCGACGGCTCACACCACCAAGTTTAAGAAGATCATCGAGCCCGGCAGTTCAGGAGACCGGCTGCGCGCATGGTGGGGCTCTCAAGCGCTTGTATTGTAATGATAGATCTGTCGTCTTCTTCTTGCTGTTGCAGATGACGATGGAATATCGGCCACGCAGACCTCATCACGTCGCATGTCCACTGGGACCCGACTCAGTGGCAGCGGTCGAGGGGGCTCGGTAGACGTTGTTGTTGTTATTGCGGTATGGGCTTTCAAGGCTCTGTCAGGGATCTCGATCTGGCCGCCACACAGAGAGCAGGAATCTGTCCATATTTCCGAGTCGACGGCGAGGGTCTCCGTCTGCCCGTAGGTTCCAAGGCTCGTCCCAAGGGTGCTAGTGTTCATGGCAGGACGGACAGGAAACGAGATACTGAGGCGTGTGCTGCAGCGGCGGGGAAGGTATATGCATCAGGATCTTCAGAATATATGTCTGCAAGTGTTTGATGATAACAATACTGTGGACGAGCTGATGGAACTGTGCTACCAAGGGGATCTAGAGAAGATACATTACCTATTGGTTGATCGAATGCAGAGCGTTGTAAGAAGGTGCCCACCGTGGTAGATTTATTATCTCGTTGCAGATGGATGCTGTGAAGGAGCATGATTCTCGGATATTACGTCGGCAGGACGGAACGAGCGACATAGGAGGGGAGGACAGTGGAGGCGAGGAGCCCAATGCCGAGGAGGTGGGGCGGCGGCGGCGGCGGCGGTCGGGTGGGATGCTGGTGATCAGGATATGGAGGACTCGGAGGATTCGTCCCAGCGTTCGGCGCGGGGTGCACACACAATTTCCAGACCGATTTGTATAGACGAACAGGTCTTCGAGAACACTCTTACAGAGTTCTTGGCCGTGCTATGGTAGAGGAAAAGTCACGCGCCGCGAAATTATTGATGGACGCTGGTGTTCTTTTTTGTGAGGTATACATGCCTGCCGGTGGTTGCGGAGGATATGAATGCTAATCAAAGTGAAGCCACCAGAGGTCAGGCGACAACAGCACTGCTGGATGACGCTGAGGCAGCACGGAAAGGAGGAGGCATTTCTGTGGGGGAAGGCAGAGGTAAGGCTAATGCTGAGAAGCATGGGGATAGAAGGGAAATCCTGACGGAAGTAGAACTGCACTAGATGGTTGGTCTAGGATGACATTCGAAGAGCGAAATATCTGATATATCTTTGCGCCAGGGATGTTTTTGATCCAGCACACCTCTGTGATGGGTAGTGAAAGTTCTGGGATAGATCGCTCTCCTATATGCATGACGGAGAAGAAAAACCTCAAAGAATCTCGGTATATTCCTACGCTTTTGTCGCCACTGACGGGTGTATCTTCCTCTTCTTCTTCTACTACTACTACTACTACTACTACTACTACTACGGCGTTTTGGTAAGAAAGGTTTGGGCCAGGGTGAGAGGATACTTCAACACTGTGGGTGACGGATTTGGTCAAATCAGGTCAATCTACTACTGCTGGCTCGGAGTCTGGCCTGGGAAGTGCTGCACAGGTGCGTGGTGTGGTTGATGATAGGGTAGATGGTTTTATTTAGGACATGTCACCTGGGCGTGGAGTGAGCAGAGGAAAGCTGCCATCGATGGGTAATATAAAACAGAAGTGTCGGAGGATAATACAGGAGTCAAGGCATACCAGACGAAGGCGGAGGTATGGGTGTGTCTGATGATAGTGAACAACGTATTTTCCACCACGGGAGAATGTGGCCCGGAGGGGACTATGGAAATTGGTATTCAAATGCTGATATTGAAGACTGGCTAATCTTTTGGAACCGGGCTATTGATGATTGATAAGTTGAACCCTTTCCCACTGGACCACCTGCCGCGCTCGTCGTGCCAGGGCTGTAGTTGGACTTTGCAGTTCTGCTGGTCCTCCTCCGCCTGCTATAGTGCAATGCTTGGCGCATATATTCATATTCGGTCAGCAACCTTGCATCGGATATTCGGGAAATGTTATTACGGGTGGGGACTTGTGGTGATCTCTTGGGCGAAACTGTGTGGTATGGTGTCATTGATGGTGCTTAGAGGAGCAAAGAAAGGTCGGGGCTGCTACGGCAAGATCAAGCGTCTTTTGCCGTGGCGAGTACGGTTTGTGATTGGTCGGGAAGTTGTCGGATCAGCCGACAGATGGAGCGAGGTAAGCCTTTGCTGTGATGGAGTTGTGATGGATTCACTGGGCAGATACAATACACCACTCTCGAACGGAAGGCATTATGGCGTACATTTGGGCAGCCGACACATTGGTTCACATTGGAATACACCGACGATGCCTCCTTGGAGAAAGGCTTCCAGGTCGGTGGGATCCATAATAGAGTTGTCGGAAGAGCATTTCACATGTTCGTCGTCGAGGCCGCTGTTTTTTCGTATTGACGAACCGTCGGTGTGAAAAAACAGCGTTATAAGAAGCACTGAGGCGATGCTACACCCTCTGTATTGGAAAATACTCAACAGAAAATATGATCGCATTTTCTGATCGGTTGCTTCTCCAATATTAATATGGTTTTCTTGTGGAGAGACATTCAGAGATTGTCAGCAATGGTCGGGTAATGATTGATAATAGGGCTCGTTGATCCTATCGAACTCGTCTTATATAAATGTCCTGATTTTACTTAAGGGATGATAGGATAACTCACTGACGGTGGTGGTGGTGGTGTTCAGGTCGACTTTGCCATTCGAGCTCGAAAGTATCCCTACTGGAACAGCTTCCTGGTCGTCGCCTGCGTGATGCTCTACGTTTGGCTTCGGTTTGAAATCAATAAGACTGACAGCCCGAGTGTCACATTCGTCCGCCAATTTATGTCCGAGCCTGCCGTCCTCATCATTTTTGCGGCCCTAATAAGGCTAGTGGTAGGCAAAAGGTCGTCTCTATACCAATAATGCGTTTGTCAGATCGAAGTTATCTTCTTCGATAATTCACTGTGGTTCATCGAGAACTACTATGTCATCCAAGGCAGTATGGGAGCCCTCTGTGGCACCGGGGTTATCCTCTGGATGTACATCGCTCCGCTGGTCAGCTTTTAAGAAGGTTCTTAGCATCATGCTCACTCTTGCTCATGTCAGGCACTTTCCTATTATACCTGGAAGATTCAGGAAGCCCTAACTTTTGCTGTTCTCATTGCTGCTTTGGGTGGCCTGTTTAAGCTGCGGTAGGTTGTTGCGGTTGTTGCTGCTGCTGTTGACGAAGTATCTCATCGTCTCTCTGTAGGTATCTTCTCATAGTGTTCCTCGGGTTATACTTTTTTGTTTGTATTGTGTCCATGCGATGGATTGCTATGAGCACTCCGGCTCTACCCGCCCAGCTGTTCACGGACGCCGCGCCGGATGTCTTGTTGTACATTGGCTCAGTGGCTGTAGTGGCCACGGTTCGCTATATGTACGAGTCCTTGTGTCGGAAGGACTACGTTCTGTCCCTGACGCTGGCAACTGAGGCAGACCGATCTGAACGCCTCCTATCGAACGTGCTGCCGGGGTCTATTATAAGGCAGCTGAAGGAGAATCAAGATGACCAGATCAGGCAAGAGGCTCAGCTTGCTCGAAGAGGCTCGGAAAAGGGCGGCTCGACTGTGGCCGACGCTACTGTTACACCATCGAGAAGGTTGAGCTATCAAATGGCCGTTGGATTTGCCGAGGCGTATGATTCTGTGTCGATCCTATTCTCAGATGTGGTTGGTTTCACTACTATCGGCTCTAATATAGAACCGGAAGAATTGGTTCAACTTCTCAACGAACTTTTTACGCTCTTTGATGACATTGCCGAGGACTGTGGATTGGAAAAGATCAAAACTATTGGTGATGCGTACATGGCAGCTGCCGGCCTCCCCATACCGAATCCGATGCACGCTCAAGCAGCGGCTCGGATGGGTCTGAAAATGATCGAGGTACGGTCGCTGCTCCTGCTGCTGCTGTTTTTCGACGGTACAGTTGTTGCTTTGTAGGTGCTAGAGGATCCAAGCATCGTCGATGACTGTGGTTTGGTGGACCACTTGGGCAGACATTTGCGTATCAGAGTCGGCATGCATAGCGGCCACTGTGTGGCTGGGGTTATCGGGAGAAAAAAGTTCATCTACGATGTGTGGGGTGACTGTGTTAATACAGCCTCGAGGTAGTTTGTGATGTCATCACTGTGAGAATGATTGCACGGTGGTTGGTAGGATGGAATCGCATGGTGCAGAGATGAGAGTACATTGCACGGCAGAGACCGCCAGAGAACTTCGAGGATCATTCGATCTTACTTGTCGAGGAGAGATTGAGATAAAAGGAAAAGGGAAGATGGTCACTTACTTTGTGGACCGTGAACGGGAGCATAGTCGCTTGAGAGACTACAGCGGTAAGCAGCAGCAGCAGCGGGGTTGGGGTTGCTCCGTGTTGTCCTGATGTGTTGTTTTTAGGTTACACGTATTATTCTGGGACGACCACAGTGGGGCCTTCAACTGCCCAATTCGGATCGGATGACAACGATGATGACAGATCAGATCGAGGGCTATTAGCAATCCCTGAGGCGGGGGATCGAACTAGTCCCGTCTCGGAGGGCGAGATAACGCGAAGGCGTCTACCAGCCTCCGAGAACCCACCAAGACGTGTTACTATTGCTGGAATATAAGCATTTTGTATAATGAGACCATTTATTGAAAGCAATTGATTTTCATTTCCACATTTTCAGTTTTTCTCAAGCGACTGTAAGCAGCTTATGTTTGTGTTGTGTTTGTTAGTAGTGCTTACCCGGCTACCCGCAAGCTTACCCGGGAAGGAACGTGATGAAATGTCTTATACATGATTGGCAAGGAAGTGCCGTCAGAGGCTGCCCCTAGAGCTCGAAGTGCTAGCAAACATTGTATCAAAGGCTTGCAACGATGGTCATGAAAGGCTGACCATCCGCAAGTGATAGATCGAGCCTTGGAAGCAAGACAGAACCAGGTGTAAATGGCTGCGGGACCAACTATCGAATAAAAATGAATCAACATTGAAGCTCCTAGATTGGATTTGACACATGCCGTTCGTGGGCATTCAACCAATTGCCCATTGGTTTATCTGAGTTACGTAAATGTGCACAATTAGGCATCATGCGAGTCGCATGCAACCCCGTGGGATGTAGGCTCAATAAAACGAGTGGATTGTAAGGATGACACACATGGATGAACGCTAGAGTACGTGTCCATCGTCAGTGATGACACACAAAGGGATAACTTTGCGCACTCGTGAAGATTCCACAGAGAATCTTACCGTTTTAATATTTCACGCTCCATCAATGATTGAATTCCCACTCACAATTCCAAGGTCTTCCAAGCGAACATTGGGCCTCTTTCACAAGCAACTCACTTAAGAACTTACGAGTAAGAACTTAAGAACTTACATAAAATCGTTTCACTTACCAGATAAGGAGGGTAAGATTACGTAAGTTTTGAGCCCTCACTCTTAAGGTAAGGAACCCTACCCTTACCGGGTAAGATCTTAAGAAATACGAGTAAGTTAGTGAACTTGTTTTACTCACCTTAGATCTTAACTACTTACTTAACTTAACGGTAGACTACCCCTTCCCTGACCTTACGTGTTGGAAATGTATTTCCCTACTCCGCACCGCTAATCTTCGTACCCGCTTCAAAAAAGCCTCGCAGGTACAAACCCACATGGAGCATTTTTTTGTTTTCTACACTTGTACTTTTCACGGTCGATTTTACTTTCATTTTTCACTTGAACTTTTTTGCTACAGTAACTGTAGTACAGTTGTACATTTGAGTATTGAGTATCTTTGAGTCGATGTATTGAATGTCAATCCGGAATTGGCATCGTTCAATATATCGACTCAATGGATAACGGAATCCGTTGTCCATGCCGTAATTCTTTGTTATGTAAAGGGCAAAAGGTGTATATTGTATGCCACGCGCGTCGCGCGTGAAGTGTTTCAGGGTTTTCGCAGTACTGTGAGCGCGCGTAAGTTTCTTAAGATTTGTGATAAGAACTCAAGTTTTGTGCTGAGGCCTTGCTTACGGTAAATCTTAAGGTGAGGTCCCTTATGCCTAAGTCTGAGTTTTTCGTGAAACGACCTTAGACGTAAGTTAAGTAAGCGGGATAAGAGTCCTTACCCTAAGAATCTTCAAACTTGAGTTTGTTGTGAAAGAGACCCATTCATTTCAGGTCAATTTTTACGGGTCGACGCTAGATATGGCCAAGTTGTTCCGCTTATCTTGCTCTTTCGCTGCGACTTCTGCAAGACTCCGTGAGCTGCAAGTGAGTACTACGGCGCCATCGACAGCTGCCCCAACAACGGTTGTCACCACGGCTGCCGTCACTACTGTAGATCCAGCGACAGTCCAGAATACAT
>JAAPAO010000334.1:13981-38398 GCA_013115145.1 Perkinsus chesapeaki | reverse complement strand
CATCTATATACACATTATTCTACTACATCAAATGGGAATATAACACTGGAGCGGAGCGACGGGTTCCACTAGTTATAGCCAATACATCGCCGCCGTACACAATTCTTGCGCAGGTTGCGTTAGGAAAATGCAAGATATCCAAGATATCCAAGAATCACCCTTCCGAAACGCGCAACTGGTTAATCGTGGATCGATCAGGTCTACAGTTCTTATAGATCTTATTTCAGAACTTCCTTCTTTTTCGGGAACCAGCTCCATTGCATTCCAACGAGCTCTGAGTTTCCGAACTAGTTTATTGAACGCGCTGTTATTGCTAGAGATAGCTCACCTCCAAGTGAGGTAAGCCTCTGACAACCGTTCTATGTTGCCTGCATAATATAGCTCATTTGAATTGGTGTATTCTCTCCCATGAGCACGAGTCCATTAAATGGATCAAATGGCAAGTATGCCTTTTGCACATTCTACAACACCTTTTCAGCGCCTAGTAGTTGGAAAAATAGTTATTTTAATTTGGACTGGAGAAGTCTCGTTTAGGAACTTCACCTTGGAAAATTCAATCTCGAAACACTAGGGAATACGATATGGAATTAATAGACTTGAATCTACCGAAACGGTGTAGCAAACATGGCAATATGTCTCTAAGTATCAATTACAAAGGCGGTTGTGTTCCTAGTGACTCTGTTCCAGGATTAGATCAATAAACCCATTTGTAAAACTACCAAAACATATCAACTGGCTTGCGAGATATAGGCGGAGGGGTCCCGACGGATGCACTATCCAGTCGCGATGGAGGAATTAACTTAATTAAAGTAAACCCGACTAGGCCTGATCAGCTCTTACTGCTCCATATCAACTCACACCTGACTTCACACCAGTAATAAAGGATACATGCTCACCTACTTCCGTCAAGTTTAGGACCATGATCAAAGCCAGGAAACTCACGCAGGCACTCCGTAGATCGACTAGGAGTTTTACGAGTTTCGCGACATCCCTTGACATCATAGAGCTTCACTTTAACTGTTAGCAAATGTTTAACTGTCATTAATTTTGTATGTATTTACTGTCCATTTAATTCAACTGTGAACTCATTAATTTTGTATGTATTTACTGTCCATTTAATTCAACTGTGAACTCATTTATTTAGTGTACATTCCAATTCTTCTATACAATTGGTATCATTCAGTCCATATTGTATATCAATGCCGCCTTCAGTTCCCTTGAAGAGAATTTCAAAAGTACCTCGATACGCAATTTTCGACAAGGACGGCACTCTACTTGACTTGAATAAAACATATGGGCCGTCCGTGGAAGAGCTGGCAAATGGAATGCAAAGTCGGTATGGCTTGGCGAGAAGTGAGCTCGAAGGTGCCCTTGGATACAACCCTGTCACAAATCGCTTTAATGAAGATGCTCTGTGCATGACAGGTAGGCAACTGAAAAGTCGGTGGTGACGGCTTTCTTCAGCGACCAACTCCGATATCGAGAAAAAGCTCCGCGAAGTTGGGATTCCTTCGGAGCCTGTGATGGACCATTTGAGGGGCTACAAGCCGACGTTCGTAACTCCCTGCGACTTATCAGTTTTATTTTCAAATCTGCGCCGGTTGGGAGTTGAAAAAATCGGCGTGCTGTCGCTGGATGATGTAAGTGATCTGTGTGGGATGCTAGGGTAGAAAATAAATGCCATCAAGAGACTGTCTCTCGAGATTTATGTCTTCTTAATTTTGATTGAGACTGTCTCCCACGAGAGGAGAAATCCAATACACCGGAAATGTGCGCCGTTTCTGCATGGCCCAGGGCCATTGACTCTCCAGTGGCCTTAAAGGCACACAAACGAGCCAGTTTTGCCGAGATGTCGTCCGAAATAGCCCCGTATAGAGATACCTCTCAGGGCTTCGGTAACGGTATATATTCTATAACCTACCTGAAGCTCTGATAAGCGCACAGGCGTTAAGAGAAACATGAAAATTCGGAGGAAAAGTTTGACAAATTTCCCGTGTATTTTCGGGCCAAGCAATCGCACACCTCCACTGCGGAAGCCGCATTACTAAGCTGAACTCTGAGCGAACGCTGGTCAGGTGTCGGCGGTTATGCATTTTCTGGAAGAGGAAGGAGTATCAGAATCAGATGTTGACGGGGTTGTTGGAGGTGACATGAATTTACGACCAAAGCCGAGCAATGATGGAAGCAATTTTTTGCTGAAAAAATGGAAGTGTGAGAATGCCGAAGAAGCCATGATGGTCGGAGATCACCCGATGGACATGCAAGTGAGCCCGGAAAGTGAAATCGAGCTCCTTGGAGATCTCCGATTAGGTTGGAGCTGGTTTTGGCTGGCGTGTTGGTGTGTATGGCACTGGTCTGAGCTCGCCTGAGGAGCTGTGGGCTGCAGGAGCAACTCACGTTATAAAAGATATATCTGAGCTGATTGATCGAGTTATAAAATCATACTCAAGCCTTTTTGAGTTTGTTATCATAATGTTGATGGAGAAGGGGAAACGTTTTCGTTTACGAGTTGAGGTACACAGCTCAACTGTCACAAAATAGCTTGGCTGTTGCGAAACTTTATTTGAAATTGTCGATTTGTGGTCTGAAATATGATATCCTTCCTCAGGGTTCACTGTAGTTTTGCCGTTTTAATGTTCGGCCATTACTAAATCACCGATGACGCTGCCGTGACTGGCAATGCTTCTCCGATAAAAAGTTTGGACGGATCTGAATGTGGTATGGTCAAAAACGAAAGGGGGGCTGGCTGGCAAACTCTGGTGGATATTACCGATCTGGTAAATTACCAGTGGTAATACCAGATTGTTATTACCAAACTAAATTTAATATGTGAGATCAGTGCCATAGGTTCCGTGGATGATGGAGCGATGGCTGAGAAAATTTTGCTATTTCCTATAGTTATGAATACAAATTATAAGTACCTCCATAATGGAGGCTCCATTCCAGTTTATCTATACTTCATAATAACTATATACTTAATATATTTGTATCGATTTTACATCTAGTTCCAACATATTTAATCTATGTTATACATTAATATTATTGTTCATTAATATTACGAATACATCCCTTAGACATCTGAAAGATACTTGGTACATCATATAAAGTTATATACTGTATATTTAGTATAGTACTTTAAGCATATAATATGATGTAGCCTATATATATACTATAGTGATATAGTGCGCTATAGTGTCCTATATAAATATTCTAGACCTAATATTGATAATTTGTAATGTGATTTATTATATTTACTCAAATCAACTAATATTTTATAGTAAATAAAACAATCCTATATAGTGAACTAATATGTATCGACCCAAGCTGAGATAGACTTTAGTATAAATAATATGAAAACTAGCTACTGTACCATCATAACAAATGAATATATTTCAACGCTTTAATACTTAATAATGTAAGATAGAATATATTCTAAATTATCTATATATCTTAGTATCAATCTAAACCATAATATAACTAATAATGTATGATATCCTATCATCATACATAACTACATTGCCAGTATTACACATAAACAGCAATAGTTAGATTTATATAATTAATTTCATGTTCTTATATTATCATACCTATTGACCCGGAGTGGACCCGCTAGCCAAGAAGCGATAGTAAAGTATGTCAGATAGTAAAGACAGTGAGGGGACTTTCTAAGTGTTTCGTAGGGTTTCGGGCCAACTCGGGGATCAATTATGGCCCGTAATTCATGGGGGAACGCCAAATATTCCCGGGGGAATTGTATTTCATGTTTGTTCTTGCTCCTTGAACACATATTTAATCAAAAATTTATATTATATTTCGAAATTCAGCAATAGAGGAACACTGTTCCATGAAGCTCGATAAATCCTTGCCTGCGACGTGTCTGAAGTGTATACCAGGGCCTCCCTGATTTTCCCCTAATATACACGATATTCCCGAATAGAGCTGGTCCTTCGTAGGACCTCAAATGAACAGGAGCGACGTCACGGAAAGCACCGGCAAATCACATGTTTGAGTAAGACACAGAAAAATTGGGATTCCCCATTAGGGCCTATACCTTTACAGAAAATTTAGCTGCCAGTCCTCTCAGGAGCAGCGAACCGGCTTCGATATTCCTGAAGATTCTCAATACGTTGCTTTTGGTGACTCGGATACAGGCGACAAGTACATGGCTTTTCTGTGGGATAGTGGCTCGGATGATGGACATCGTATCATCTGCTACTACAATCGTTGGGCTATGGAGCATATTTATATCAGGCCGGGTAGAGCCCAACTTCCCATGGACGGTACTTACAAAGTATGCCCCAGGTATTGGGTGCAACAATACACTATATTATGCATGCATCCTGGTGGGACCTTCTACCCAGCTTTTGATGCCTTGCTGTCGGATCACACGAAGGAGGGCTACATGATGTAGCCTACATCAGGTTGCTAACGCATATTCGCTCTGTGTTGCCAGACTTCACGACCGTAGCCAGTGTCGTAATGGATTTTGAGTCCCAGCGGTCCAGGAAGTTTTCCCGGAGGCGCACATATGGTGGAATGCAGAAGAATCTCACACCCTTGTTTTGTGAGACTGCATATCAGACAGAGGTTCAACGGCTTGGCGGAAATCTCAGTCCGACATCCCGAAGTAACAAACAGTTTCATTCTTAGCCAAAGGTTTTCTTAGGACGTCATATATTGTGACGACAATAATGATTGCTCACCGGTTGTTGTTTAAGACCTGCTTAAAATATGATGGTGGTTTTCAATTCAGAGTTTACTAGCTGTACTAACTGTACTGTTTCAGCGTCTCACCTTCATGTTTGTGTTGGTAACTCACCAGGTTTACAGGGTAAAATATGATTGTATATGTAGGATATAGAATATGGTAAGTGATAGTAGGTGGGTAGACCATGCGTGAGCGTGCGCTCAACGGTTTCCCGCGGACTAACAACTCCCAGGAGGGTTTCCATCATAAATGGAATACCCTTTTCTCTGCTGACGTCCGCCCTATTATTTGGACGTGGATCGACGTGGTCCTGAAGCATATGAGGCCCTCATAATGAGGGAAGTTCGAAGTGACCTGGTCCTTGCTAACCGTGATGATCGGCGGAAACGGCGACCATACGACCGTAATACGGTCACCGTATGAACTCCATACGCTTATTATGGTCCGTCCTTCATACTATGAAGGACGTGAAGTTGAAGGCCAACTTGGTTTCGTGAAGCACGCAAAATAAACGCGCCAGCTGACGGAGAATGGGGTTTATCCCGAGCATTCTCGTAGGCGACGTACGCAGGAGCCTACCACCGGTGAGATCATCTGCACGTATTCGTTATTGGGAACTTCGTATTGGTAGGTACCATTCCAAACTCCGAGTCTTCCTCAACCTCCGGAAGCCCTGACTCAAGGCGTCCGGATGAACGTGTGAACAATACTAGCCCACCGTTGTCGCAGGCGGAGTTTCTCGAGAATCTGTCGGCTAGCAGTTTGTTCAGCCAGGAAGTTCTTGGAGCAGTGCCAGGATCATCGGTAGCAGGACCTAGTCAATCTGTTGCTACCGACAGGTCTGTAGATGTGAATAACGGTGACGACAGCATTTGGCTGCCTATTGGTGGTGCTGAAGTCACTAATTTCGACAGGAGGAGCCTGACTACTCGGGGTGAGCCCATCAATGTTGGGATGATTGATTCATGGATGCTCCTATTGTACGAAACGGTCGGCAGCACCATGCGAAGGTCAGAGGATGCAAGTATTCCAACGTGGCAGCTGAAAGACGGTACACCGATGCGTTTCAGTCCACCGTCATCGGCACATTGACAGTTCTCCAGCCGATCAACAATGGCGGTGGTCATTCCGTGGGTATTGCTCGTATGGGTGGCCAGCTGCTTCATGTGGATAGTATGAGCATGCTCCTCCATGACCGGGTTCAGCGTAGTTGTGTCGATCCATTCGGCAGTAACAACTTGTTCATCTGCCTGGGAGTTCAACGGCAAAGTAGCGCCGGCAACCTTTGTGGCTTGCATGTCCTGGCGCATTTCACGAAGCTGCCACTGTCTGACAAGAGTCCGGCAGAAGTGGCAGCAACCAATTTTGATGAATCCAGAATGAGGGACCATGTATTCGATTGCCTTCAAAGCAAGCAGATCGATCGGTTTCCACGGCTGCCGATCGAGCACCTGCTTCTGCTACAGCATGCTGCTGTAGCACCTGAGCATTTCCCTACCAGTCTAGAGATCGAATAGATCGCCTGCCGCTTCAGACAGTTTCTTGTTCCTTGTCGATTTCGCTAACGATTTTAGTTGTAATCAGATTACAACTAAAATCGTTAGCGAAATCGACAATGGAGATTCTCCAAATACCCTTGCTAAGCAGGGCTTGCTTACTTCATTAGGTTCCTAGATTGTTATCGATCTCTAAAGTACGTATTTTATACATTGAGTAAAATCGACTCACTATAACAGTGATATTACCGTAGGTGCGTACTTCGTCTGCCGGGCGATAGTCACTATCGGATAGTGGGACTATACCACTGGTAGTGGGCGACTGGGATACTATAGTAAATCTCGCTCGCCCAAAGTGGCTATTGTGTGATAATTTCTACGTAGTGCGATAAAGAGGCGGTTACACAGAAGGCAGTTCCCGTAGCGGGTTGTGCTTTTCCAAATCTAATAAGAAAGGTAACAAACTTCGCTCGCCCAATGTCTTTATAGTAAATCTCGCTCGCCCAAAGTCGGTTGCTTCCTCAACTATCCAGAAACTGACAGAATCGATTAATGGCCGCGTACAGAGGATCCTACAGAGGCATGGAGGACATGTTGGGTCCTGATAACATGTTTTTTGGTTCCCGGTTAGCTTTTTTACTCAGAAGTCATTGAGTTGCATATCGAAAATTCACAGCTTGCGCGCACGTGAGAATTTCGCTCGCCATCAATTCTATCAGGTGCGACGAAACGGTCCTGACAAAAACCTATAATATTTATGTAAGTGTTTTACGTAACATGTTGAAGTTTCAATAATGGAGCATCCGTTTCCAAAGAGATATGTATAAAAACGTACTCTGCATATCAGGTTAGTGAGGATCAGAAGCTCAACTCACTCCTGTCCTTAATCCAACCTAAAGTTCACTAGGAAAGTGCCCGCGCAAGGGCCTCGGAACGCATGCACAAATATGTGACGCGGCGTCACTGACGCCACGGCGGTCACAGCGCACAATACAATAACGGTAATAACAGACTCTGTTAAACAGAGTCTACCATCAAATTGAAACACTGGAAAACCGCATAATCGTTCACAGGTCTCCGTGCACTACGCTGGAGCGCACACAGAATCGCGCATCGAATGCACCATCCAGTAACCCCCACGCCATGATAAAGCACTGGGCCCTGTGGAAGGATGACAGTGTCATCATGACACTTGAATGATTTGATAATCGATGATAGTAGTTCAGTTAGCCGTCGGCGTACTAGGAGCACAACAAAGTTTATTCGTGTATAGGACGCGCTCACTCTATCGCCGCTGTCCAATAGGGGCACTCGGTCCGCCTACCTTCACACCCTCCCTGAATGAGCTGGCTAACATCCACTCAAACTCATATTTTTGAATGATTCACGCACCAGCAATGGAAATTGAATCACTTCAAGCTAGTGCTGCAGAAATGGACCATTACCTGCATCATCAGCTTGAAGTAGCGTATTGAATCAAGTTGTTCAAATCATCGTGATTTGTGAGGTATCCTTTCTGAGCACAGTCTGCTCTCTGAATCCGAGTCGGATTATCCGACTTCAGTAGATCGTCATCGAGAATCTTAACTCCATGATTGCAATCAGATAAAGCCCCAACTTTATTTTTGAAACTTCCCACAATGGCAGTTTCGCGGCCACCATCATATCTGCTGGTCTTTCTTATTGGTTTGCTCGCATTTTCGTGCATTGCTGGACTTTACCTATTCGAGGTCGGACACTAAAGGAAACAGAAATACGAACCTGCTAGTAGGCTCTCTACATACCGAAATTGAGGCAACTTGAACGCCACGAGAAATCCATATACATCCTGAGCGAAATATTCGGCCAGATATCAAACGGAGCACGCCACAACTCTGGTACTTGAAAAACACGTCGTTTCGGGATGCTTGCGGTGATCAGGCCTACTGATAGCATCCGACAGTGACAAAGCAATGATACGGAATATGGTTATGGAACTGCTTGTGAAGGATGAAGGGATACGGATGGCATCTTATAAGGTGGAGCGAAATGGCAATTCAGATGATAGATTTCGTTTCCAGAGTGAAGAAGTTGAAAAACTCGAGCAAAGGCTTGATGGACTGATGAAGGAGCTGAAACGAATACAGAACTTGGTTGATAACCGAAAACATTATGTCATAGGTAAGACGGTAAAACCCGTAAATGGATAGCGATTGAGCAGACAAACCTACGACCAAGCTTACCGCTGTTACGAAGTCTAACGAGCTTACAAAGGCGCATGTCGAACCAACATCGGTGAAAGCATCCTCTAAACCTTGGAGAGATGATTTCCAGTAAAACCATAAAGAAATGCACTGTGCTAACTCTTGCTGGCAGATGTGGCGTCGGCTGGCCATCAGATGACGGGTCCCAGCAGAAGGCTGAGTGCAATCCTGATGGCCAGTTTCCCTGCTGCAGCGCTAGCGGGTTGGACAGCTATTATCAATCCAAATTAGGATACCGCTTCTCTCTGTGAAGGTGGTGCGGTATCTCGAGATTGCACTGTGAATGTGCTGGCTGCATCGACTATCGGCAAATTCATTCCACCGAAGTCACAGTGCCCGCCACTCGAGACAAACGGATTGCCATTGTTATCCCGTGAGTTGCTTCTTGCACTTTTCGATCTAAACAAAGTCCCTGACTGGTATTACCAGCTGACGCGGCAACGCATGCGTGCTGTTACAATTTTTTAGTGACGTGCAAGGCATCGGCAGTTCTTAGGCTTCTAGCAATCGCTTTAATCGGTCCATAATACGGAGTTAAAAATCATGAGTACAGCGTGCGTCGCTTTATTCTAATTCTCAATAAAGCTTCACCTATTCACCGACTCGCCTGTTTGCTGTAGATATCGAGACCGGGAAAGTCATTACCAGAAGTTCGAGCGGCACCTAGCCGACTTCGTCAGAGAATTGAATGTTGAGAACAAGCGGAATCAAGAGTTCCACGTATTCCTCATTGAACAGTTTGATAATCAGTTATTTAACCGAGGATGGCTGTTTAATGTCGGGTGAGGCAAGGCTACGATGGATACAAATACTGGAACCGAGAATCGAACTCGGGACCTATCGCGTGTGAGGCGATCGTCATAACCAACTAGACCATTCCAGCTTGCATAAATATGTTTGATATTTTTTGAGGACTGTAGCTCAGATTCCGAGAAGTCATGCGTAGTATGGGCGATGGCCCACCCGACTGCATAGTCATGCAAGATGTCGACAATTTACCTATGTCCGGTGAGTTGAATCGATCCATCCAACGCGAGCACTAACAACACGTCACTCCAACTGATACAGTATGAACCAATAACTCTTGATATTCATAGAGCATTCTCCTTGAAAAGTTTGTAGCTTAGTGTGGTTCATAACCAAGTATTGTCAAGTCCCACCCAACCGCAATGGCAAAAAGACTACTTCCAAGTTCTAGCCTCGTCGCATGGAAGCCTACCGTCGAGGAATCTTCATTTCTCAGGAGTTGATTTCGGTTCCTGTACAACACCGACCCAGCTTAGCAGTGAAATTGAGTGCTGGGGTTGGAGTGTACCATATCCTGGAAACGTGGGTGGCACAGTTGCAATGACACCCGAACACTGGGAAAAGATAAATGGTTTCTCCAATGAATATTGGGGTTGGGGAGGAGAGGACGACGATTTGTAAAATGACAGAAGCGAGGGTCGAACCTGCGTATCGAGCAAATCAGATACTGGAGGCTCCGCCATAATCAATTACTTGCGGGCGGCTGTGAACCTTTTTGCCTCACTCAACCCGGCAGCGTGGAAGTAATCGAACCGCGCATTGCCCGTAACTAATCCTTGGCTCATCCAGCTGAATCGTTGTAACGTCAATCTCCTTATAGAGGGAGAACTATTAAATTGTCAGTCTATGTCGAGTGCTCTTCATAGAGATCTCAGAATACCTCTCCAAGGGTATAGAGTCGGATAAATTAGTTGTGATTGCAAAGTCCTTTAAAGATACTCCGGCCGCCAAAGGGCCATGGCAAGTTCTTGTGTCTGCATGATAGTGACCATACACCCCGTAGAAGGCCAGCTGATGACAAGCCTATGTGGGAGAGGCTACAACGGGTATATGATGAGCTCAGTTTGTAGTGTTCGAATTCGATCAGCAGGTTAGGTCAGGCGATATGATATGGCGGAGCGATGGTATCAATAATGTTGAGTATGTTCTGAGGAATGAATTTGTTAAGTCAAACGATTCTATCATCTTTGCAGGTAGGGAATCAAGATCAACTCTGTCACTAGCAGTGATGATGCCCTAGTCAATTTAACCCCAATCCTAAGTACTTTCTCAATTATGTATCCTTCCAAGCTCTATAGAAAAGGATAGACTACAAAAATTCGAGATAGCTCGACGCTTTTCTTTAAAACATGTTATCCATGGAATCCTCTCTGAGAGCTTAATTTGTGATGAGCACCAGGCTAACCTGTCCGGACAAGGCTTTACATAAGCTTTAGGGCCTAAAGTGTGTTTTGGTACACGCTCTGACCCGAAAACCCGACTGACGGCGCGCCCTGGACGCACAGGTTGGCGCAGATGGAGAGTGGGCATTCGAACGACTTAGTTCGAACCTTTTCTGTAGTGACTAAGTTCTACATTATTGGATTTCGCTGCTATGACAAGTAGTATAGACTATACTACTGCATATTTCGGTGTGAAGGTGACTAGCAGACAATCTGTAGAGAAAATCTATAATATCTCGGCAGACATAGCAAGCTCGCTGCGAATGCAGCACCAACCAGGTTGATTAGTCCCGATAGGACGTCAACTGCAAGATACTTCTGTGAATAGCACGGCTAGAGGATTCACACTGCACTGGAAATCTGTGGCATCGAAGAAGACCGCAGTTGAGACGACAGAAGAGCGAATATATCTCATCGTGCGACGAGGTCGGCCAGTAGCGTTTATGACAGTTAAATTGGCACTCACACAGAGCTATGTGGCTCCCAAACTGATCTGCGCATCGGTATTAAGAAAGTCCCAAGTGACTTGGACGAACTTCGGGAGCTTCTACCAGAACAGTGCAAACGGCGAGAAGACATAAGGTTAGCACTTATCGATGAGGAGCAACATCGAGGACGATTCCATCAAGGTTTCTAGCGATAGACTTCAACAGACAGCTCGGCACTGTTATCGACCATCAGTGGAGACTACAAAGGTTCATCAGAACTCTCCCATCACTACACAAAGGAAGCATTCATGCCCTGTCGAGGGACGTCCTCGCCCAAGCATTGGAGAAAGGCAAGTGTGATGCTTAGAGAAGTTAACATGCATCAACCCACAGGCAAGAACAGGCGATACATCAGAGACTTCCCGGCTTGCATCGGCCAAGCCAATGATGCTTCAGGATCTGGGATGAAGCATAGGATCAATGTTGGAACAGATTGGTGCGGTGATCAGGTGGGGCCCTTCGAGTCGGTGACGGGTGGCTCTGACATACCGGGGGCACATTTTTCGTATGAAATGTACGGAAAGATACAGTATATCCACAGTAGCTCGAAAATCAATAATAGACGTTCGCGCCTTCCCATTATGTACAGAACCAGACGAAAAATTTTCTCCCCACTGAGGCGGGCAACGGAATTCTTGAGCCAAGAGAAGATACAATATGACATACGAATCGCATGTCGTAATACTCCAAACATATAAGCAGGTCGATATAATACGGCGCTCATCTGGCTAGGGCCACCTACGGCACATCGTGTACTAGTTATACAGCACTGATCGTCAGGGTTGGACCCACCTACTCGGATTCAAAGTATTGCATCTTGATGATGTTAAATATGTCCCAAGTGAAGATCTCACAGCTATCTGCATATCCGTGTCACCACAAGGATGGGTTTATCGCTTTATAGAAATAAAGGAGGTAGAGTTCTCACTAAAGATGACGAACTTCGACTTTAACTGTAGGCCACTCGGGTGCAATGTCCCAGTGGTTATGACGAGCGCAGCCGGAAGACGTGGAATGACGAAAAAATAATGTATGTGAGGAAATCATCAAGAGGAGAACCGATCTGTGTGGGGTTCCTCAGCAGCGGTGGACATTCGAGGTGCGTAGCCATACGTTAATTCGTTCGAGAATTATCCAAAGTTTGTCTCGCGGTTTGAGAAGATTTAAGTAAGTTAGAGATAATTACATCCTATTGAACGCTCTCAGATGGATGGCAGCAGCAGTCGGTAGATCTGGAAGTTGCGATCAAGAAGGATATGTTCACGAGTTCACATTCAATTCAGTGACAGAGACATATATACCTCCACTACAGGAGCTATGTATCAAATCTGTTGGCGATCGGTAAGGGAACTCCTTGAAAGGATTTAGGCACTTTGTCTTTCGTTAAAAAAATCACTGCTTACTGTTTTAAACGCTGGCAGTAAACAAAGTAGAGTCGCACACAGGGAGCAGTAATAGTGTGTTAAGGGTAACACAGAGCGAACAGTGTCGATAACAGTGTGTCAAGGGTAACACAGAGTAAACAGTGTCGGTAACAGTGTGTCAAGGGTAACACAGAGTGAACAGTGTCGATAACAGTGTGTCAAGGGTAACACAGAGTGAACAGTGTCGATAAAAGTGCGTTAAGAGTAACTGGCAGTAGTAGTTTCGTGCACAGTACTTGAGTAGACATCAAGATAATAGAGTTTATACATTTTAGGCGTCAGCGTAAAAAAATGTTTGTAAATACTAACATGTCGCGGCGTAACAGGGTCCAGCCTGAGAGCCGTTAGGGTCCTCTAGTAGCGGAAATGCTGTGACTGTTCAGGCGTTGTTTGAGGCGAACTAAGTTAGATTTTATTGTGGAGTGTTTTCCCTCATTGCTGCCTGACACTACCATAAGTGATTTACTTTTCAGCTTTCGCGCGCCTCCCCGAGATGAGAATTGTCCCGAGGAAAATTCTCTCCGAGTTTTGCGGAATTCGGTGGATCCTGAGATTGTGTCGGCAGCTGTCCCCTTATGTTTGGATGACTCTGGAAATTTGATTCTGCAGAGAATCCAGGATTGTAAAGGACATACCACACTTTTTGTAAGTTACAAAACACGAATAGAGTAATTCTCACCATCAGGCACTGGAAGAGAGCAAATATGGACAGGCGACGGCTTGGTGCTTGACGGACTCTTCGCTGAAGCAAGGCAGCTGCGGCACTGCAAACGGCAGCTCAGTTGTTTCGATTGAGCTCGAGGATGTTGATGAGAATATTGTTACTTTTATTGACGATGCTATACTTTGACGATGTCTAACTTTTCGTGGCATAGACACTCACGTCTCCACCACATTATATACCTGTGTTACCAGGCCATGATGCTAGTGTACAACGCACTAGGGCAGAAACTCACTGAAATGGGGTCACAAGGCCGCTTCGAATAACGAGCTCTTGATGGATTCACAGTCTTAAGACCGCCTCACCTCGCTAGAAGAATACTGCAGAATGTTGCGACTGCTCTTATCTTCATAGCCTATGACTCATGAGTATAATACGCGCTGAAAGTTGATGAGCTCGCAGCCTTAACGCAAGAAGGGTTTACCAGAAAGCTGTCTCCACCGCTTCCGGCACGTCCTAGTCAGTTCCACCTATAGCCTGCTAACTGCCCATGTCAATCAGCATCCCAGAAAAGAGTGGAAATTACACGGCAAACGACTCTCCAGGCGATTACGGATCAGATCTTAACTCGTCTACAAGGGGCGCCGTTGATCCGCCCGTTGACCAGGGTCGATGCCAGAGGTGCTACCCGATTACCATTCTGTACACATCGTCCACTAGCCAACTAAGATCATTTGATAACTGGGTGCAACTGCGCCAGCGTGTGTGTCCTTCTCGAGGTGCCATGGAAGTTGCATGCGGGACTAAAACTGGTATTAGACCTGAAGTTCAGGTTCACAGCAGGGCAATTAGTGAGCGCCTCTCCAAAGGAACACACGCTTGGACCCGGTCTTCAGCGGCTGTTGGGGAGGGAGCCGAGCCAGGACATTCGACTATATAGCAAAATATGGCATGATAGCCGCTGCAGGTGAAGGTCAGAAGTCCGAGGATGTCGTGAAAGATGTGACAAAGCAATACATAGTGGTGAGGCCGGACTTCCCACAGCATCGAGGTCCATGATGGTCTTCCGAAGTACTTAAAGAACGACGGGCACAGAAAAAGTTCTTAAAAGTTTAAGAGGTTACAGGATGGCCCGTTGGTAATTGCAGTTGACACTAAAACACTGGAATGACAGTTCTGTAGAGGCGGGATTCTTCATCCAAGAAGCAGTTTGTATATCCTGCAACTGTGGCCACGGCTGTGCACTTCGTAGTTTGTGGCTTGTCGCGTTCGTATTGTACCGTTTACCATACATTTGTTCGCCAGCAATCCACCCTTTGGACGCAGCTACAGCCGCGGGCCGCGGCCCGCGGCGCATGGTGTTCAACCTGTTGCGCTAATACAACTCTTGATCGTTGACCGTTGCTGAGTTGAGTCATAAGACTTGACTCGCAGTGTTTCCATCTGTAAAACCCTGTTGCTTTTGAGTTCACCAAAGCAAGGTTACATTGTCGGTCTAGTGGCTCATTATTAATGAGTCATTAACAGTGACTCGAAACTTTTCGATCTGGCCTAACTTTAGACAGCCGCTGTTCGACAGCGGCGAGACTTGCAGTGAGAGATGAAACTGAACGCAATACTGAAAGATAATATAGAGATATTTGGACCTGGCGCTGGTATGACAGCCGCCGATTTGCCTGGGCAGCAAAAACTACAAAATTTGAACCTTCCGTGGAGGAGCCCTGCATAAGAAACTGTAAACTTTTGCTTGATGCAGAGATTGATGGCATGATAGGATATTCTGGATCTAGGTATGGCTGCCTCATGATCGAATATACCACAGGCGAGCGATATCCTTACTCCCGGAAGCCATTTCACGTCGAAGTCCATTTGGGCTATTCCACGAGGCTTCAAAGTTTATCCCGGCTACACCAAAATAGAAATAACCGTGAGAAACATATAAGGATAACTCTAGCACGTACTCGATCTGCTCATCGGGATCCTTTGCGCTCCTAAAGTGTGGAGCCTCGTGCACTGAAAGTGCAGACGCTGGACCAGCCATTATGGTGCTCTGCTTAGACTGGACAACATGTTTGCCAAAAGAGGAATCGATTGTAATGGTCGAGTATGTTAAAAACTCACCGACCTTAACAGGAGAGAGCAGATGTTCTGTAGCATCCACTTCCCAGGTAACATTGAATCTTTCTCCACCACTTGAAGTGAATGTTTCAGTAAGGAAGAGCCTTCCTGTAATTGCTGACACATCATGCGTCCCATCCTTCCTATAAACAGAACCGGCCGATACAACCGGTCGGCTGCCGTCTGAGGAGTGTATCCTCAGATTCGTCAACGTCATGTTGACCGAACCAAAGAGAGTCTCAGTGGTATAGAGACATGAACTAAGCTTCTTACTGAGTTCACAACCGTCAGCTTCGGTCACCACAGGAAAGTAATCCAGAGAGCTATAAATGTCTTGCCACCATTTAGGCATAGACTCACTCATTGTAGCGACCACGGACAGAGTGGCAACGAGAAGGGCGGTACCAATAAGGTTGTTCGACATCAGCATTGTCTAAGATGTGTTGTTGCCACGGCGACAGAATTCAATGTTAGATTTGGTTAAACTAAGGATAAGAAGAAACCTCATGATCGTCAAAACCCTCAGCCCAGAATGGAAGCCAGGGCTCGACTATCAAGCACAATTGATCAGGCTCCACCAGCTCCACACAGCTTATGGAGGGGCCCCACGCTTAAGTGATCAGGAAGGTACACGTGCTGTGCGAGAACCCCAATCGGGTACTCATCCCTACTACGTGCTCTAATACATGATAAGCCATGAAGCCGATATGAGCGGTGGCAACCCACCGGGAGCTATCCACAAGCTCTTGGTAATGAACAGTTACGACCCCCATTACAGGTCTACAGTAAATACAGTAAAGGTTATGCGTCGAAGCTCGCTACTTTGTGGCACGCGTACAACTCGGCGTCACCTCTCTGGCATTCAGATGTACTGTACATCTGATGTACGTACTGTACAATACGTACTTCAAGTACATATTGTACTGAACGAGGGAACAACTAACAACGGAACAAAAGTTGAAGCATAACATGCTTAGCATATGAGATAAGACTGCCTGCGACAGTGATGAGGACGAGCCACTCCATCATGAAGCCAAATTCAGCAAGGCCTATAGTTCTTAGTGCATCTTAGCGGCCGTTAATTCCAATAAATGAGCGATTTTGGTATCGCCCAACAACTCCTGCCATTGAGTACATTCCCCATCAACATCAGCTTTAGAGCTAGTCTCTACTCGCCCCTGTGTGCACATCGCTCCTTAGGTCATCCAACGACGAATCCGTAAGGATGGCATGTTGAAGCAAGAGTCGCGACGCGCTGAGTGTACGTATTTATTACCGACTGGGTACGGAACGTTGAACTGCGAATTCCAAATTGGAATACGTGTTTCAGCCTTTTGATGCCAAGAAAAACTGTCGCGAGGCGACCCTGGAGCGACCCAGCAGAGCAGCCTGGCTGGCAAGCCTCCTAGAGTAGGTTGCGTACAGCCTCCCGTCGCGTCACATCGATATGGCGTACAGCTACCGGGCCACTAGGGCCCGCCCGGATACTCCCCGAATTTACTTCGACACACTGCGTGTATCGTACTGTAAAATCTCCTCAACGTATCCGCCAGAACCGCTAGAAACAATGGGCGAGTTGCGAGGACCGACGGATCGCTAATGGAGGTAGAAGCAGAAAGCTTCGACGACAACCCCCAAGGTCGTAGTGATCCAACGGCGTGTCGCAACTCTCCATGTTTCGCTCAGTCGAGGGTAGCTCGGTGCCCCCCATAATATGTTATGAGTCTCACCGCTAGTGTAAGAAATTGGAGGGTGGTCAGTAACTCTGCCAAGGTAGCTCTCGAACTTGCCATCAATGAGATCTATCGAAGTCATTCTCTTCACCTTGTCGGCTTTCTCCAAGGATGGTTCGGTATTTGCCCAGAAGTAAGCACCTCCATCAGTAGTTATGTAAAGTGTGAACCTGTCTGCTCAGTTTCATCAGAGCTGGAAGTACCAGCAACAACAGCAGGAGGCTTGACACTGGTAACGATGCGTACTAACCATTACCAAGGGTTATCTTATCGCTATTCGAACTCGAGGGCTGTTTATACATCAATTTGCCTAAATTGACTGAGCGCCTGGTTCAGGTCCATATGACGAGCCCGCTGGAAGTTGTACTTAGGATGGGCAACAGTTTTCTGACTGTCATTGCATGAGGAATGATGAAAAACCATTCATGTCTCTTGTAATGAATCACTATGTTGCTTGATGGCATGCTGTTCAGTATGAGGGAAGAATTGACGGTGGCATGTGCCTCCCTCAATGTAATGAAAACAAAGACTGCCCTACCAACACTGAGTGGCCTGGAAAATATACGAAGTGTGACCGTGGACGTTGTGTTCTCAAATGCGATATGGTGAGGCTCTTGACCACCAAGCGTTCATGTTGTTTCAGAGTTATGTCAAACATTGCTGGGGTAATGTAAATTGCCATAGTACGATGCATGGTGATATATGTCTTTATAATATGGGCATACGTTAAGAAAGAATGTCATGGCGTCAAATACGTTGACTCCTCATCTGTCAAGTGTAACTCAGTTCCAGGAACTGTTGAAGGGTTCATAATCCTTCTGTTCATTACCGCTAGTCAGAGGCAGATGCAGATGAATTATCACTATGTAGATTGTTCACTTATTCTCTATTTATTATACCGAGGGAAGTGATTATTGCGGTGTTGGTATGTATACCGTCGCTCACACACTCCCCATACTTTCTTATCTTCATTCTATTGCTCGTCGTGTTCATGAGTGGTAATACTCAGGTTGTTATTATCTTCCAAGTAGACGTCATTACGTCAGGCCAATCGCAACAGTACAATACGTGTCAAACCCGACCATTTCAGGAATAACCTATCCCACACTAACCAACTGGTTACTTGTAACACAAAAATATGTACTGTCAATTGGAATAATAAAACTAATGAACCGAAGCAACAATCACTAGGGGACAGGTTTTGTGGAATATCAAACAATGCCATCACTACGCCAATCTTATTTGCCTCTAATGTGTGCTGCCCCGTCCGTAATCCGGATGCTGGCGAGAGCTCTGGGGCCTTTCTTGTTCCGATTCGCCATTCTCGAACTAGCGATAAATTAGGCAACACAAGTTTACTCATAATGGAGAAATTGATAACGAAAGGAGAGTGCAGAATGACAATGAAAAAGCAGGCTGGATCATATACGGAAGATTCATGCTGGCTACCTCGAAACAAATTAACCGACATACTTATGAGGATGCTTCCTGAACAACCAACCGCACAACGTCACTTCTTTCCAAAAAAAGCTCTAAAAACACATTTACCAGGTAAAAAAGCAGCCACATCTTCAGCGTATCGATCATAAGCGGGCCCAAATTCACCATTGGGGCCTCGCAGACTGTTTTCTTCAAGTAACAGCGTAGCAGGAACAACATAGAGTGTCCACATACTACTAATTATAATGTGATTCACATTATAAGAAGGAAAACTCCAGAACAGCCAAAGGAATCCAGCGCCGGCTGGATGGCGCACCAGGTTGTACGGAAAGGTAGTTATCAACTTTCCCTTCTGCGTTTCCCCACTTTTAAGCTTGTAGCGCTCAGTCCCAAATATGTGGTCAGGTAGTGTAAACATTACGCCCAGGATGTATATAACTGCTATCAAACTTATCGTAGTTGATACCATGATGGCACCACATGATAAGGTGCTGATATCAAATCTGCTACAGTTGCTTATCGGTTGCCAATAGTAAAATGTTAGGAAGAATGTTACAGGGCTGATGAAGGCAAAGAGCGGCCTTTCATACGGCTTGTCGGCGATGCGCAAAATCTTCTTCACACTTTGCCTTGCAAGAACACTATGAGGCACAGCGAATATGAAGAAGGCTAGCAGATTGTTGTACAGAGAATGAGGATCGAAAATAACACATGTTCCTTCAGGCAACACATCGCCAGAGTCTATAGTGTTCCAGCCCAATTGAAGGGGATCGTTAAGCATGAAGTTAAGCCAGTAGGGGAATACCAATATGGTACCAGCGAAGGCAACACGAGACAGGAGATACGCTGTAAAGTTGAAAGCCATTACTGAAAAACACTAGTTGTAAAATGGCAAGCGAAAAACAATATCAGCTCATCATAGAAGGCCGGTCGTCGAAATTGGAAATGTGCCCAGCATCAGCGCTGAATTCAAATCGCAACCAGGAACCAATTATAATAACAAGTATCTACTGTATATTGTAAATTAGGCATTAGTGTGAATCTACTGATATTGGTATTATTGATCTATCAAAATATATATATTCATATATCGTACGAATAATTACCTTTTTAGATATAGGCCAATTGGGAGGGAGAGCTCGGATTACGGAAGACAGTGAGAAAGATATCATCTTCGGAGATCAAAGTGGCAAGATCATTCTTACCTCCTCAGGAAAGGAATATGGGTCAGTGAAGAGAAACAAGACCCGAACTCGGCCATTTCGCAGACAACTCGATGCCAGGCATCAAATGCCAAGGTATAAATGCATCACCAAGAGACAATCGTATTGGCACTTCATAACACAATAGGAGGGTTTGAGAGGCAAATGTACGTACAAGAGAACTAACGGCAGAAAACACACCCTAATGCACGGCGACTTGGAATGAATGCATTCACTTCTTCAGCGTATTTATCGTACTCCTTGCCGAAACCAACAATAGGATCTCGAAGATCAGCCTCCTCGAGCAACACGACCGCCGATAGGGAATACAGTTCATAACAGCCCCAGGAACAAGTGGTTCGGAGTGTATGCTGGGATTGACCAGAATAGTAGCAGAAATCCAAGTTGACCTGGATGCCTCACGATACTGTACGGGAACGTCTTCACAAGCTTCTTCTGTCGTTTCTTTCCCAGTAAGGAAATGACTGTCGCGCTGGATGCGGTAGTGAGGACCATGCCTATTATAGATAACCCAAACCACAGAACGCCTTTTAATAGGCTCACATCAGTCATGTTAAAGGAAGAACAGTCGCTTACAGGACACCACAAGTAAACCGACATCGCCAATGTTAGTGAGCTGACGCCAAAGTAAACCGATTGTTCATAAGGTTCATCAAACACCCCAATAGCCTTCTTAACACTCCTCCGTGCCAGCAAACTGTGACTAGCAAAGAAGGGCAGCAACGCCAGAACGTCGCTCAACGCGACCGATAAGCCGAACTGTTGGCAATGACCAAATGTGACGTGACGTGAATCCATGGTCTTCCAACCAAGATGGAAAGGATCGTTGAGGAGGAAATTGAACCAGTAAGCGAAGGATGCCACAGTGGCCGCTGCTGCTATCAAACCCATAGCTTTATTGAATAACATCTCAAATACAACCAGAAACAGTTGCTTTTCCAAACACTCTGGATGCCCCCACTTTAAAATGTTTTTGCAGCCGCAACAACCGTCACAGTTACTTTGGAAATCTTTGGACATTACAACTCAATGAATTTGATAAATCAATTGAAACCATCGTGATAAGAATGCTCATAACTGTTTCCCATTGGACTCGGTGCCGTACTTGGCTTCACCATCAGTGCCCACGGTCTGTATCGACCACCAAATCGGAGTCCTCTGTCCCCTCGTGGATGAAGATACACCATACAACCCGGCTCGAGGGGAATGTAGGTTGAGCCTTGGAAGGGATGACCATCCAGATCTTGTGGAAGCTGCTCAGATACCGGCGGCGAGGCTTCACCTTTATATATTTGCTCTGAATAGAAAAATATAAATATCTTGCTGACAAAGATATTGATAGTCGGAAATCTACACAGTGCGATGAAGCAAGATACCCGTAGTAACGGGTAGGCAGTTTGCACTTCTCTATACTCTGCTATCACCTTTCTACCAGGTCTGACGGTGATTCGATTCAGCAAGTGACACTTGTGAGTTGCATAGCTGGACGATATATGTCTGGTCGCTTAGCGAGCCTTACAGAATCGTTACCAGCTACAAACCATCCGACAAATTATTTGTAAGTCGATCAAATAACTACGACCATCACCATTTTCACTCAATGCTTAAGAAGAAGAGCGCACCCTCAATATTCTTTTCTTACCCCACGTAAAAGTATCATCTTTGATTGGCATAATTCTTGTCCAGATGACCGGTGGATCGGAGTACACCGAACCCTCCAAATCCCTCGACATGGGCACCCTATAGGGAACATCACCCATGCCCTCTGACGACTTGCTTTTCTGAGGGGAATCTGCCGGCATAACAAAACAACAAAACGAGCCCTCTTAGGGTTATAGTAGATCATATCACACCGCCAGACGTTAAGTATTCAAACAGTTATATGCATATCTTTGCTTTGGAGGAGCTGATCCTTTGTCACGTAAGATTCTTATCAAGAAGAGAGCAGTAATATTAATTATAGAATATATCATTTCTATCTTATTACAATTCAATAATATCTTCATCACAGTACGTAGATAAAATATAATTATATATTTATTATTCCTATTAAATCAACCAAATCATGCTGTACAGTTCGATCGACTATGTCGCGACTCTGACAAGTACACATTGAAAACAGAAGACCAGTTTATTTGTTAATGAAACTATTATTATTGAAGTAACTACTACTGGTGCTTTATAGCCACTATCACTGAAACTGTGTAACATGACCTACTGGTCATAACACTCTTAAACCTAGGCTGTTGCTAGAGCAACTGAATAGTCATTACCGCACGCAATGGCCTGAAATGGGAAAATATGTAATAAATCAATGGATTTAATGAACACCAAAAACAACCCTACAGTTACAAATACCACAAATTGAAAAAGGTAAATCTCGAAACAGAGTCGGTACATTTCTAACTCAGTTGGCAAACTACCTCTGTGTGCTGGCAAAAGCGAGGTCCTATTGGATTGATTGCGGTTTTCGGTCAACGTGTAGTCACATATGGATGAGATGAGTTAAATGAAATGACACCAAAGACTGTTGAAGATGGTGACTATTCTCCTCCGTACCTCACACTAATCCTCTAGAAAATCACAGTGTCTTCAAAGATACGCTTTATGACTTTTCATAAAAAAGATAAAGACTTATACAAAGGACATACAAGACATATACATGATATTTTTTTCTATCATACCATCTCGCCCTACGTAGTTCCCTTTATATTACCGTGACTCTCAGTTTATTAGCGCCGAAGTAATCAACAACAACTGGTAACGTTCGGTAGGCTGCAACCGACTCTATATTATCTCCTCGGCCTAATTGTCCGTCCCTTCCTCTGCCAAATACATAACTGAAATGACACAAAGGTGCTTCATTTCAGTGCCAATAAGGGGACAGCGTATCAGAAATTATCTCAGCCGAGCATCCACCTAATCCCTCAGGGATTATCCCTGTGAAGGTGTTTTTACTAATATCATTCAGCCAACTATATCACTATGTTTAATAGTTACTAGTTAAAAAGTGAGCACATACATCTTATTGTTAAACTACTACTGCTGAATAACTGAAAACCAATTGCACAACGTTGATTAAAATGAATTGATTCTAAAAACCATTCCTTATTATAACGTACAGGGATCAAAGATTGTCTTGAGCGTTGTAGGACTGTTTTTCTCAACCACAGCGATACGGTTCAGCTGGCCATACCAATCCGGATGAAAACATTAAAATAAATACCAATAACGTAATATATATTGGAAATTTGTGGTAACTATTATTTAGTGTTGGAGAAGACCAAGTCAGACGTAGTGTACTTAGACATATCAGGTCAAGTGTGGGAAACTTTTCACGTCGCTGGCTGCATCTACAGCCGCTCAGGAAAATACGGGAAATACCAAACGGCCAAAAACACGCTCTTCGGCCCTACGTAGCGTATAGTGGTGAGGGAGCCCCGCAGCTCACAGCACATAATATGTAAAATACAACGTAACCTTCAAACAACAGTCGAATTCAAGCTACAAGATTCAGTAGTGAAATAATTAGGGATAAAAATAATATCAGTGGCAATTACTACGTAACGTTTTCCACGCAGAAAACGATTTTCCAAAGAGACACTAATAGAAATTCTCCTCCACAACACAGCATCCTCCTTATCATTACAGGACTCCCTTATCATCCAGGGCCATGGTATGCCCACCGCCGGCAGCAACGTCAACTATCTTCTTGCCTGCTAGGGTCTCAACCAATTTAGGTACACCAACGTCAGCTTTGTCACCGTGGCCCAGGTTGCCATCACGACCATACCTGCCGTGGGGAAGAAGTCTCCATAATGGAGGAAGCGATGGTATATAATCACCGAAGTACACAGTGCGACACAAAAGGAGACAGCACTACTCAAATTCATACCTAACACTTTCGATAGGAAAATCCTCCCTGTCAACCTGCCAGCAGCAATACCGAAATCACTGACCGACATCTTTATATTATATGCTTGGTTATATTATCCAGTACAACGACAGGAAATACAAAGACTTGTCTCCGAAACGGAGAGCGTGAAATACCACGTTAAATTCTGAGAATCATTTTCCAATAAATCAGGGAAAGCAAACCGGACGAAGTTTCGATGTAAAAAAATTTTAATCGAATGGTTCATTGCTAACTATTGGGCATTGGTGCAATTCAGATCAGTGGTCTGAGTCCCTGAGCTGACGACGCCAATAAGTCTGTGGTGATTTGTTGAAACCATTCGAAAAGTCAGTTTATATAATAAAAGGTCAAACAACACCAAAGCATGTACAGGACTCCTGTAACAGGAGAACATTCTAAATCCAATCATATTTGGCAAATAACAATTAACAACTTCTAAATCGGTGACTATAAATCAATCGATGATATACTAAATGATTTCCACCGTATTACCCCCAAGTATAAAGCTCGCCCTCATCAGTTATTGCTGCCATATGTGATCCACCACACGCAGCTTTAACGATCTTTCTCTCCTCCAAAGGGCCACGCACGCGCAATGGGGTCGACGACCGTAAACCTGCAAAGACTAATATAAAGCAATGAACAATATCACTATAATAAAACAGAGGAGATGTCACTATAATAAAACAGAGGAGATGTCACTATAATAAAACAGAGG
>JAAPAO010000333.1:19697-38511 GCA_013115145.1 Perkinsus chesapeaki | reverse complement strand
TATATATGATACAATAATAACCTATATATAATATAATAATAACCTATATATAATATAATAATAACCTATATATGATACAATAATAACCTATATATTATATAATAATAACCTATATATAATATAATAATAACCTATATATGATACAATATAATAATATGAAAATTTCATGATAGCACTAATAATATAACAAATGTATTACCATTTGAGCCATCAACATCTTCAGGAGAGGTTTTCCTAAAAGACGAGAATTCAGTGAAAGTTGCAGACACACTATTAATGTGGAAGAATGCGATTCTGTAGAGTTCGATTGTCCTTTATCTTTACTCTAGTAAAATGTAATTATATAATGTTGTTCGATTGTCCTTTATTTTTACACTAGTAAAATGTTATTATATAATGTTGTTCGATTGTCCTTTATTTTTACACTAGTAAAATGTTATTATATAATGTTGTTCGATTGTCCTTTATTTTTACACTAGTAAAATGTTATTATATAATGTTGTTCGATTGTCCATTATTTTTACTAACGGATATATTGTTGACACTATTTCTCCCCCCTATAATAATAAAGCGACTAAACCAATACCTTCTTACTCCTGGGATGCAGTGTCAGTCTCAACTGGAATATCTTCTGCTGTAACAGACATAGAAAAGGAACAGACCAACTATCCAGTGAAACAGCATATCGAGCTTCTAAATCTCGCGATATATTTCACCATCTACATGAACCGTAAAGATAATCCAATAATAGAGAATCCTCCACACAGTTCACTAAACCAATCTTGGGACTAAGAATCGACTCTGGAAACGACTTCGAAAAATCTTGTTCAAGGAACCGGTCCTCGTTTATTGAACGAGCGGAGTAGCACCACCATTCCCAACAAAGATACTTTTCTAAGAACAGTTTGCTTATCTCGTCCGCCGTGTGTAAAAAGCGCACGCCCGGATGTATGTCACGGAATTTGAAAATGATTGCCGTATAACCCCATGTACCTTGTTACTTTATACTCATTCATAGACAGACGAGGAGTAACTCGGCAAACTCTGTACTATACAGTATAAATGTGGCACCGTTGGGGCTTAGGAAGGCTTCTTATTACTATGGGGGGGATTAGCTGTGCACGCAAGTGCAACAAATAGTGATAGGTAACACAACATAATGAAAAATAAGAAAAATAAGTAACAGTGGTACTTTGGCAAATAAGAGAGCTGTATGTCCACCACAGTGGTTGGGCGGTTGTGGTGTGGCAAGGATTATGAATCTATCTGCACCGAAAGATGCGCGAAAGAAACTGACACAAGAACTTTAGCAAGGGCATGCTTTTGACCGCTTACGCTGGCCTGTTGTTTGATGCATTCTTCTGGGGGAATCTTTATAATCAATTCTTTCATAGCGAGTATCTCTTCTTCCTAAATAACTACCATAAATCGGGCGCAGGTTCGATCCTCGGCGCTTACACTTAATTTTATAACGCCCCAAACGGCTGCAACCAGAATAGGGAACCAGGCGTCGCCCGCCGCGTACAACTTCTGGCCTCTAGTCAACTGCTCGCCTGTCCAATGGTAAAACGAGGGAAGATATCTGCGAAATATTACTCCTTTATTTGTGACTAATGCAACATTCATTCCAACGTATATAGCGTCAAACAAATGAAGTATAATAATAAAACGGCCCACAAAGCCCAATGGCATATTTCATGCGTATCGGTTAGCAAACATTTCACGCATTCCTGTCAACAAACTCGCTTTGTCGCAAACACTGGTCCAGAATACTGGGCCACCTTTGGTGTATGGTTCGCAGGGCTCAGACTGTCACTGAAATACTAACATTACTCCGCCCATTGAGTTTATGTCACACAAGTGCCGATTAGGAGAGTTGAGCTTGAGCCCACTTAGCTAGGATTCTCAACTAGGTTGAAGAGCGACGAGACGCCCGGTACGCCACTTACCCAGGTTTATCTATGGTGTAGCCAATGGCCTCACACATCCCCTTGAGGCCGGGCTTTGGCAAGCCTCTTTTCTGGGCCTCTAATAACATGTCTATCGTTTGGTCTGGGGGAATCCCAACTCCGAAAGATTCTTGCACTTTTTTGAAGTCACTTGAACCCATACCGACGCCGATCTTCATTATTTTCTGAAAGAGTACTGCGAACACACGCAGCGACTTCGAGAAAATTCCATCGGAGCTCCGTCTTTTCCCGCACTTCTAAGGACAATGGTTCGACGAGGAAGCATGGGACATGCCCGAAAAGAAGCCAGCCACACTAAAGTTGCCTACTTGCGAGGCCGTCCAAGTGTAAACGTAAACCAAGGCCGATCTTACTTCATTAAGCAGGATTTCCCTGGCGACTGGGTGCAGGACAGGCTGAGCCACATCAACTCGGAACAGAACAGCAACACCTGGTGTAGCAATCTGCACCTACACAGGACAGCTGAGGTGTAGTTTCCCAACCGACACCCTCCCCACCAGTGAGACCGGAGGGTCCTTTGCTCCTTCATCCCACTCAAAATCGATGCCAACGATCGAATGCCCAGCCCTGAACTCAAACTCCGAACTAGTCTTTGCGCCGTGGCCTACAGTTTCTCCCTAACAAACTGGATATCGTCTTCATTCTCAACAACGATTATCTCGCCACCGAAACCGTCATACTCCTTCATTTATGCAATAACCTATGAAAGTAATACGAAGCTGAGGAGTTCCTGTAGATTGTTAGGGAGCAGAAATCGCGATCGTCCACAAATCCAACCATCCCGAGCGCTAACGACTGGCTTGTGGCGCGTCGAAAGTGCCGCGTCACACATATCAATGTCACCGCGACCGCATCGGTACACAGCGAACCGTGGGTTAGGCCGGACAGCGGCCAGGCTCTGTCGTGTTTTCGAACGAGGGCTTACCAGAGGTGCTGCAACTCAGCAGGCAGGTCTTACATTTCAATCTGAAAATGCTGCAGGCAGTATACAGGGTAAGACAGCTTCACTCACTGGTAGCGCCACCGCGCCACTTGAGTGAGAATAGCTAAACTACGATCTTAGTCCCGCCGACTCTTCCGCTGTTGAAGACGGTCAGAAATCCAAGTGAACGGTTAAACAAGGTAGTCGTAGGAGGACGTCAGGCGTTTTCAGAAGGAATGTTTCCGATGTGTGCTTTGGTCTAGGATCACATTTGTTATAAGCATTTCCGCTGTAAACACTTTTTGGTAAAAAGTTTTTACATCCGAGAAATGAATCTCAGTGAGGCTACATGGCGCCTTGAACGTAACATAGATATCATTACATGGATAGCAGGGAGTCGTGATTGAGTCTGAAGTACATCCCCTCGTTATGAAAGAGACATCGCTGATTCGAAATTATTATCCTTGTTAGCTAGATGAAAAAGAAAGAAGCTGCAAGTGAAGGCATGCCATCTTAAGTGGTATTTTAGAGAGCTTCTTTCATAATCCATCTATTGGGCTTAAGCCATGGTTGACTTGATTAAGTGAACGCCACCCATTCATCGAGATATCTAACACTGGAGTTCACATGCTTTCTTCTCCTGTCCTCTAGATACTCTCTATTTACAGCCCTTCTTGCATAGGTCTCAAGAGCCTAAACCATCACAGTGTGTTCACAAAGCATTTCCGTGGATCTTTTGCCTTTAGCTGCAGCTGCTGCCTCCGGGGCACTCACTGTCTCGCGCTCAACCTTGATCGAGACATCGCCCAACGCTGGCGGCTGAATCTTCAAACCTCTCTCTGTGACAGTCTTGTCGGCACCTCCTCGGAAATGATGGGCCTGAGTAGCTCATAAGCAGCGTAGTGAAAATAACCAGCACCGAACCATACAAGCGACTTGTTGAAGACCTATTGTATTGGCTTATTGGAAACAAGCTATATAAGTGCAGTGACCCATTCCACCTACACTTGTCACTAAAGAAGGTACGAAACCAACTAAATGTTGTTGGACGAGCTAGACCTTCTTTCATACTGAAGGATGGTCAATTACTCGGAGGAAGGTTTCCAGCTTGGATTGACGACACGTCGATGCACATCTCTTCCACCTTGGCGATGTGTGACGTACTTCGCCAGAGAGGTTCTCCATCATAATGACGGACATACTTTGACAAATCCAACGCCTCTACGAACCGACTCACCACACGATGTCTGATCTCCAGGGGGGCTTCCTCAAGCTTCGAGAGTCGCTCAACAACAGCTGGAGCTTCCTGAGTTAACGAGACCATCCCAAAGAGCAGTCCAGCAGACCTCCTCACTTTCTCGGGTACTTCGAGTCGTCCTACTAGTAGGAGACGGTCGCGCTGCACCGCGTCACTTGCCGGTTCGGCCGTGGCTGAGACGCCTGCTACATAGCTCTCCTGGCCGCTGAACTCAACCAACGTTCGAAGAATCTAAGGCGAATATGTACATCCTCGTGACTAGCAAACACGCTGTTGACTCACCGACGCTTTAAGTGCCTCGACATCAAGCCCATCAAATGGAGTTGCCGTTCCGGGTTGGCGAGCATGATCTACTTTCTCCGAGCCGTCTTCGGCTGAACCCTCGCTCGCTTCATATGACCTGCCGTCAAGACCCTCGCACGTGAGCAGCGCCAGTGGGGCTGTGCGTTGAGAAGGCTTACCCGGATGTTCGTTCTACTGAGGAGCTAGCGGCAATTATCCAGTACATTGCGGACCTTGTAGCCTCGGAGGCATCCGGCGAGAACCTTGTGATCTACATACCAATAATCAATAAAGCTCAATAAACGGGATTAGTTATTGGCCAAGCTTTGTGATCTTTCTAGCGTCGAGCATGAAAGTAGCGCTGGTAAAGACCAACCTGGCACCCGCCCAAGTGCCTGACGTACTTCTCGCGTACCACAATGATATGGTGAGGAATGGCTCGATCGAAAAGGGGACACGCGAGAAAGATTTCTATGCGATCGTCGCAAGCCTTACACCATGAAGAAGCTTCTGAGCTCCGGAACATCTCAGTGCATCAGTAACTACATTCGATGACCCCACAAGAGCTTGGGATGCTCTCCATAACCCAACCAGAGCCTCCAAGCAATAGCGTGTTATATGGGCCTGTCAAAATTGAAGGAATGCTCAAGTTTGTGAATTAATTGTGCTTCTATTCATGGAGAAAGAGAGTGGTAATGGGGTGACCCAGCGAATGGGTTGAGCTGATACTGTTCCCAGGGTTTCATTGAGTCCCGCAGGAACTTGCTGAAGTCCCGCTAGAATCCTTTCAAAAGGAAGCATCAGCCTCATTCCTTATGGCGGACAAGATGATTTGATGCTCATCTATGAGTCGCGGTGTCAGATAGAATATATTTGTAGCCAGAGGATTATTATCCAGTATACAAGTATGCTTGGAGCTAAGATTCCTGCACCCTGTAGGACTATTGATCCGACTCGGCTAGCCACTCAACCCGATCTCGGGCGTCTCACCTTGGAAGAATGACGAATCATCACGTCTATCAACAACCCGCTCATACCATGCGTCATGCTCAGTCTACCTGATAACGTTGGCTCACATAAACTCGTCTGACTCAAGTGAATGATCTCATATTACACCCAACTAAAAGGGTCTGTCAATCGGGTTGCTTTCTCAATCCGGAACTTACACATAAAATACAATGAATTCTCCTACGTTTATAGCCAACTAAGAGGCGTCTTCAACTCGCAACGTCCTATAGAAAGCCTTGCGAGAAATGGGGCTTACTGATACAAACGTAAGTGCCGCCTGAACCGTCTCGATCGTCTTCGAGGCCCCCCTGAAGTGCATCTAGGTCTGCCAATGTGACATTCTCGCACTCTTTTTGGTAATATCGCGAAGTACCCTAAATTGGAGAAGGGCACTTCAAGACAAAGCCTGTTTCGCGCGCGCTCACTAGTCTCTCCCTGCTGTCGCGGCTTTTGCTTGCTTGTAGGGCATCTTTAAGCTCACTAATAGGAGTCTGATGGCGCACAAGTATCTGTCGGGCATTCCGCCATCTTCAAGGAAACAAGAAAACTTCGCTCTCCTATCCCAGATGAATCCTCCTCAATGCTTAGGCTAGCAACCTTCTCCATGGGAACTGTTGTAGACTTACTGGTTTGAATTTCACCATGAGGAGCCGTTCCGGACCGTGTGAGTCCAGCGAGTTCGCAATGAGCGAGATGACGCAGGCAACCACCTAATAGCGTTAACTGTGAGGAGCAGAGAGTCATCTGGCTTCTCCGAATGTTTCGCCAGCGGATCGAGAAGCGGAGATATAATAGAAACTTTGCTAATAAATATGTTCCTAGAACCAGAAGAAATACCAGATACGTTCCTTCTGGGAAGATCTACCGTTCTTCCAAGGCTGCCTGGAGCGGAAAAGGCTCCTCCGAAGAGCTTTCTGCCTATTTTACAGAGTTGTTCGAATATCAAAATCTCAAGTAGAAGGCAGACTTGTCATTAGATCATCTAAGAGTCTGGCAGCTTGAAGCTGCTAGCTTCGCCCTCACCTTGATTAATTGACACTTACCGCTGTTGTTGCGGGATTGTCCAAACATAGCGCGAAAGCATCGCAGATGCTAGCTACGCCAGCACAGTCGAGAGGTTTTACCTGGAGAAGTTGTTTTAGACAACTGCAACCGACAACTGCAACCGGCGCCATAGGAAATAATTTATGCTAGAAATTATTGAGACAAGGTTTGCTTGTAGAACCATCCCCAATACAAATGGGGTAAGACTAAATGGTTTTCGCTCTAAAAGTTTACTGAACAGCTGATCACCTCTGGTATCCGCTTTCGCTGCCGAGGTGAGGGCGAAGACGACTTCCCGCGTTTCGGGGACTTCTTCAGCGAGATTCCTGTCATCACTTCGTAGTTCTTTTGCCAAAATCAACAAGCGGTCACCAGTCTTCGTGTCGTCAGGAATCTTGAACTCCCTCAATAGTACTCGCAACATGTGCTCCTGCCCACTGGAAATTATGCAGGCTATCGAGGCCGCCAAAATCTAACAACCGGGTCCAATCCTACTGAAGCCGATTGAAGAATACCGATATATTATCCATGATTGAAATGCTCTCACTCGCTGCCGACAGAGATTTGGACAGTTTTCCTCCTTTCTTTTTGTTAGCTGAACACCACATCAAATGACGACAGCATAAACACAGCGTCGACCCAGTTTATTGAACAGTTCAATATAAGTTCAATTTGAACTTACGCCGCCGATATGAATTACGTTATACTGGATGATACTGGATTATATTGGATGATCCAGTTTAATGTTCGCTGGAACTTTATAAACGTTATATGTATCGTAATATTTGATTTCAGGTTACTTGAGTTATTAATTAACTCATGCTCATTATATGAGATCGTGTGCATGAACTATTTAATATCCCCATCAAGGTCGAATGATGCAAACCGAGGAAGGAGACTGCGATAACTACAACGACTTATGGAGAACTCTTATCCTTGCCCAGATAATCACGCACCCGATCCCACTGTTTCGTCCTGATGCTTTCTGTTTGTGCCTTCTGTTAGCTGACGAAACACAGAGAAATGCAGCGTTGCTGCCAGACGCGCGGCCGAAAAAGCAATAAGAAGTTGAAACGGTGTTATTGAACTGGCGCTAGCACATCAACTGTATAAATACTTACGCACCTCAGAGAGACTAGACTTCGTCAACCTCGCCAACTGGCGAACTTGCCCGTCGAAGCAAGCAAGGACCAAAGCCAAGCCGCCAGTATGGAGAACCTGGTCGAAAGCACAGTTCGAAGCTCGAGTGTTATAGCAGTAGCAGAAGCAGTATTCATATTCGCGGGAAGATTTGTACTTGATCGTGCAGTATCCGTGTAGCATTAGTTCTAAGGGAGTTTCCGTTGCCGGCCAATAACCCGGTGAAGCTGCAAAGTGCTAACAGTCTTGCAGCCAGTAAGTTGATTGTGATACTGTTCTTGAGCGAAGTCTTGGAGGAACTTGAGGGCCTATGCGCAGTCAAGTCCTCCTGTCGCTTTACACGTACTTGTTGCCCTTGCCACCTATACCGCTCTTCTGCTTGCCTTTTTGCTGCCGTAGCCCAGTCTGTGCCCCTCTGGGGCTGCTCCGGTCCAGGTTACCTCCTCTAGGCGAGACGGATAACACAACCTGTAATTCGACAAGTGCGAAAGCTTTTCGCACTCGTATTAGTCAAAAAGGAGTACGGCAGCCTGTTAAGTATAGACAAGCAAGAGTCCATTGGTGCATCACTACCGACGTAGTGATGCACCAAGTGAGACTTGTAGGTGACCTTGAGTCGAACATAGATCGGAGGACGCAATAGATCGAACCCGCTGGGCCAGTGGTGGCCACTGAGTGGTCCTAGCCGGCCCACGCGCCATATCGCAAAGGGGGGTCTTACCTGTCTTGGTAGATTAAGCTGCGCTGCTCTATCGGCGAATTCACTAGGAAATGCCATACCGATGTGGATAAGAGCGACGAGTATCATATGAAGCCATGTATCAGTGATAGAACAATCAGCTTCAAAGCAAGCCCTATGCACCTATCTTCAAGCACGCAGTCACCCTCGTCGGAACAGAAATCACCATCAGATTCCTGTTGAGCATTTCCAAAGTGCAAGAGCCGTCAGATCGACACAGTAAATCACAGAGGAACCTTGATCGACAGCACGTTTCGAACTCGTGTTGTAATATCGGCTACGACTCACCCCTCCGATTTGAGCCTATGTCCAGACTGTATTGCCTTTATGATTACTCTGCAGATTTCGGCGGTTAGAGACGGGTCGTTTGGGCTCAGATCTCTAAGCTAAAATACAGCTAATTAAGTGGCAGTAATGGTAGGGCCGTGATGTCGAAAAGTATAAAATAGGCATACTTTGCGAGGCTTGGGGATTGCTATTTCAAGTTTGAATGTATGCGCAAAGGCTATGGGATATATCTGCTTAATGCTTGCAAGTGTTGGTGAGAGAGCGCCTTAATAAGGTGACCTTCAAGGTTGCGGCGGAGTAGCGCTCAATCCGAGTTGACCAATTCAGTAAAATCTTCCTCTATTAATTTAATTAGGTTATAATGGACTTAGTTACAGGAGGTCAAAAATACTAGCAGCCTCTGAAGCCCCGACGGTAACAGTCCAATGGGCTGAGCCCAGCCAGGGCTCCTCGAGTTTATCTCGGTTCTAGCGTCTGCTGGAGAATGCATTACAAATCGTAATTCACGATCAACAGTCGTACATTATTTACACGTTGTGAATCACACCGCTCGGTACGCCAGGCTGACCGCGGCAGATGGTTGAACAGGCGAGGGCAGAATTTCGAGAGACCAGGCGACTTACCCAGTCGTTGACAGTGCCAAGGTCGGGCCTGCCCAGCTCGTAATCATACGCTAGCATCTACCCATCGGTACGTAGGTCATGCGAAACCAACGTCAGTCTCACTTTTGCACATCGCTTCTGCGCGTGCTCGATGTCCGTTCTTTGCACTACCGCCAGCTTCCTCAATTTCTCTGTACTCGATAACGGGCTCGCGAGGAAGTCCAGCGATGTATCGGGGGGCTCTGTGGACGAGCAAGTTTGTGGACTTTCTAGGTTTTGTAGGTGGAATCTGGCTTTACCCTTTTTGATATTGTTTACAAGCGACACCACTCTCGACTTATACTGTAGTAAGTTGCTGTGTATGTGAGTTATCAACGTCGAATTAGTTAGACTATCCGTTCTATGGGCGAGTTTCTATGCAAGGATTCGAAAGCTGGCGACTGATTATGCGATAATATATCAATTATAAAGATTGAAGGTTTAAAATTGCTTTGACGACCTCCATTACCGTGTAGAAGATAGCGGCAGTCCGAGGTAGCACTCGTAAAGATACGTACCTTCTTTTGCAGCTTTATTGGGATTTTCTCGGATCTTCTTTTTGGCCGCCTTTTTTGGCTTTGATTTTGGAGGTCTTTGCTTGGGCGGCATAGTGAAGACCAACTCAACGTGTTAAACAAGTCTTGACAGCAAGGGACCCATAAAACCTATCACTCTATTGATATTTGGTCTCTTAGATCAAGGAGAATTAGAAACAAAAAATGCCATTCAATGGCATTTGTTGGCATTTATAATGGCAGCCATTGTCATGTCCATGATAAAGTTTCCTCAGTGATATGGCAGAGTCGGAGGCGCCGACCATTCGACATTTCCCTTTATGAGAAGCCCACAAGATCCTTGTGCTTTTGAAGGCAATAGCTGATGGATTACACTGAATGATTTTACAATACTTTTTTTGCAGTACTTTTTTGCTCGCGTAATAGCTATTATCACCAAGTAGACGCCCTTTTCGAGGGTTCCACTTGGTGATCGAATGCACCTCTTCTCCTCTGTCACCACTACAAGTGGTCCACTTGATAGCCGAGAACACCTTTGGAGTTGGGTTCTAGTGAATCGACATCTTTTCGCTTTTTCAAGATATTCCCTCCAAGTCAGCGCATAGTCGCCCTTATTCGGTTGTCATGGTGGGAAGTCTCTCTATCCAAGACAGGTGTATAATCAAAGAGAATAGCAATAGAAGATTGATGAGCACATTGAGGACAAAGTGTGGAGTAATGCGTCAGTATGATTCGAATCGGGCGCCAAATCACTCGACATATGTCCAATTGTCGAATAGCACTCCGGTTCATACGTGTTAGTTATCGCAGGAAAATGCATCTTTGGCCTGTTTCATAAATACGCGTCGTGCATAGTTTTTCAGAGCGGCAGTCCACTTGATTGATTCAAGGCGTAGTTCGTCCTGAATCAGTGAGACGAATACCCAGTGCTCCCGGCGCACTAGGTATTTTGTGATATGTGGCTACGCTTAAACTTGAAGCCTTCAAGCATGGTGGATCTTACGCGATGACGACGCGAATGCCACAAGGACCATCGCGATTTCCTCTGGTGTTCTTTTACTAAAGTATTCAATGTCCGCCTTCATTCACTAACACAACAGAAGAGACAACAATGGAGGAAGACCAGTGAAACTCCCCCAACTTAGATCGATTCCTTTTTGATTAAGCGACCATTGTTGTGATATACCATTGATTACAGACTATAAAATTCTTGAATCAGACGATACTGTGGCAGTAGCAGCAACCAAGCTAATAATAAGTAACAAGCAGTGGTAGCAGTTGAAATGAAGTCATAGCATTTGACGCAGTGAGAAGCATCACTCTTTACTTGTCCTCAATGCCTCGCCCCAGAGGGATTCTCGCGATTTCCTGAGATGAACAAAATGTCATCTTGTAATACATAATAGATAATGATGCATTTAGCGCTGGATTAGGATGATATGATTATGATGGATGATTATGATCGTTCCTACTTGAAAATCGTGAGGACCGTGTTCCTCCAAACTGTCACTATGGAAGGTTTTCTCGTAGACGATAAGGTCCCAAACAGTCTTATCCTGCAGCTCCTCGATGTCGCAGCCCCTGAACAAAATCGTCGAAAACTGTTTGAGAAGACAGAACAGGAGACTGTTCGAGTGAACAAATGGTACATACTCTACAGCATGCTCAGATTTGGTGTGCTATGAATGGCGAATAACGCGTTCAAAAAACGAAAATAAAAATATCGGACTTTCCATGCCTGCCGATTTCGACTCGCACGATTTGTCACATTTCATTCTGGTACAAGCCAAGGACTTCTTGTCCTCCTTTTCCCTCTCTGTTCTTGGCCAGCGTCATATGTGAGCACCTTTTGAAGCGAAGGGTATCTGATGATTGAAACAGATAAAGCAATTTGGAGAAAACAGAGAGCATGACGACGGACTGTATGTTACACTCTGCAGCAGTCTGCGGCCCGCAGAATCTCTGCGCAATCCGGGTGCAGACTCTGCACTATCCCTTGATAAAAGAGGGAACACTGATAGTTCGGAGATGATCTGAAAAGTCCTAGTTCTCCACATTTCAGAACATTGGAACTGCCAATGTAAGAAATGTCACCAGCAATGAAAAATATTAGCATCAAACATCTAAGCGAGACATTTGACGCCGGCATTTGGATGATCTAAAAGCCTCAGATGCCGAACAGTGTGACCCACCGCTGCGAATGTGGGAGGCGCACTCCTTCACAGCTCCAAGAATCTCATCATATTCCATCGACAACAGAACACATCTGAAACACGGTGCAGTCCGGAGGCTCCCAAATGAACTCCCAGAGCCCCACTGAAAAAAGGCTAATAATATCAGCCTAATATGCACTTCATTACTATGGACATACAATCGCATGCTGATACACGGGTAACATCTTACCCATCATGGGAGAGAAGAAGGTCGCCCATCTGTACTCCAGCAGCGGCCGCAGTCGAGAATGACGAGCTGTTGCTCCTGGTGGTGCACTCCTGAATCACACTACCAAGTCAGCACTCCTGTTAGTAACGTAAGTGACGTTTGTAACGTTAGAAGCATCAGTAGCATGTACGAAATACCCACATAGGTCAACCTCCATCATTCACAGGCTTTCGCTCGTGAATATATCATAAGTAATACTTCAAAAGCAAACAGTACGCGATATCTACACGCCGGAGGCAGGTGTTCACAGAAAAAATACCAAATTTCTTCTCAGTTTCGGTGTGGGTTGGGTGGGGCGGCCCCACTGGGGCCCACCCATGCAACACACGTCAGCCGGAAGAAAACTGCGACGCATTAGAATGATTCTAATAGAATCAGAGGCTTAGATGCCAGCCGCCGATAGCAACTACCAGGGGTCAAGCATAACACAAAAACGAGTAAATCAAACGAAACTGAGAGTTGTACACTCCGTATAATAAACCCCTCCACAAAATTATATCACACATGGAATCATTTGGTCAGGCAGTCTGGTTTACTTGACAATACTTGAAGTATTGTCCTGTATCCTTTGGGTTCGTACTTACACGTCCGCTTTACGTGTAACGCTTATCCTGTCACCTATTCGTGCTTGAGTTTGATATTCAGGAGGTTATATCCCTACATATTGGTAGCAGCTCCTTGTTTGTGTTCTTCTTCTTGTTTGTTGTTAGAGGTATCGTAAACGGTCGCAATGAGCAGATGTAAAACCAAGGTGATCGGGTCAACTGTAATCAATGATTACAGATGATAAGTGATCCTTGAGCCAAGATTCCCAGCCCTGACCATTATCATGTCGAAGGCTGGAGCCAGAGCCAGAGGCTCTGGCTCCATCGAAGATAGTAGGTGACTTACTAGAAGTTGAACTAACTTATATAGGAGGAGTAGTACTTATGCCTGAACAGCTGTAGGAGGAGTAGGAGCTGCTGCAGCAGCAGTAGTAGGAGCTGAAGGTCACTTGACGTACGGGCCAGCGTACGGGCCTTCTAGACTAGCGAACGTTTTTGCGCTAATGAAACCCCCAAAAGAACGGCACATAACCTTTGGTGAAGTCGTTGTTCTCTCTACCGAGAAGTAGAAGATAGAGTCTAACTCATGGTTGTCTCAGACAACCTTCAACTTCACATGGCAGTGCCATGATAGCACTCCATTGTGCTCTGATTGTAGCGAACCCTAGAATGTTTCAAGGCAATCCGTTCCAAAATTGCAGGCGGTCAGACACGTTGAGCCAGGTTGACTCATGACGGATCGAGCCTGATTTCGCTGACTCGCCAGTGGCGAGTCGCCACCAACTTAGGAGAGGCTTGCCCGAGCCGGAGAGCTTGTCGATGTCGACTGTCTGAATTTCGGAGTGGCCATGTTTGAAAACATGATGTTTCTTGGAGCGCCGTATCACGGCGGGAGTCCCCAGAGCCTCACCTGAGAGGCTCAGCTGAGTCACTATTAGTGACTCACTAAGTTATGTTACGGTCTATCTTTCGTTGTCGTGCTCGTCATCATTGATACTCTCGTGGTGGGGATCGCTGATTTCCAACTCTCCGTCGCCCTCGAAGAGCACTTTCAGAGCCCTGTTAGGCTTTACTGACGAGCGTCACATTTGTGAGGAACAACGCGCGACAGGAACAATAGAGGGGCGCTCTGAGGGTCGTGGCATTTGGAACGAAAATAGCTAGGAGAGCTTGTTATACTGCGGGTTCCATAGGAAGTCTAGTACGTAGAAAACGTCAGTAGTTAGTGAGAAAACTACCAGCCTCTAGCGTGCATTTTTGAATGTCGCGTACTGTACGCTGAGACTCAGCGAGGATGACATCCTCGCGGGCGAAACACTCAAATGACGACAGACGCAACAGGGAGTACTCACGTCGACATTGTCCGATGAGACGGATCCACAAATACTTCCAAAGTTAGAATCTCTCGAGTCTCTGCGGCAACTCTGAAAGCAATCGATCGTCTAATAGAAGGGTAGACAAACAGGGCTTCATCTAGCGTCGAGGAATGCGCTGATAACGCATAGGTATAAAATTTGATTAGAAATATGTTCCTAGAACAAGTAGAAAAATTGGATGCACTCCTATTGGGCTCGGCATTTGACCATCCTCTATGCCTTCTTGATTATGCATTTAGCAGAATTTGAGAAATTTGAAAGTGTACAAGAAAATACGAGGGAAACAGGAAGTCACAGAGGAAGTCTCCACTGGAAGCACATTTCAGTTGCTTCTTCAACTTGGATTTCCGATCTAGGAGCCTCCTTCTAATCGAAGTCATATATCTCCCGCCTACGGCAAGCTTTTTGATTTTCAAGTGGCCCACTTTCGCAGGGGCTGGATGAATCCCCGAAAGGGAATGTAATTCGAGTTCGCTTTGGTGACTCCGGTAGCAAAAGATCCTTTCCAAAGCAATCCTGACGAATTACTTCGGGCCCATTATTTCCCTAGCAATTTGTAGTCGAGCATCTTACTCTATTACTGAGCCAAGATACGATCGATTACCTTCATTAAATCCTGTGCTGCTTCATCATCACAGGCTCTGATGCTGCGAGGAGAATTCAACGATATTGTGAGTTCGGCTATGAAATCTGAGAAGGGTCTAGGCTTGAAGGCTACCAAAAGTGAACAGTGAATACTTCTCTAGGTCTCTAAAAAGTCCCCCGAACGCAAGACAGCTGGACGCCCATCTAGGCGGCCTACTGAAAAGCGCGTCTGCGCTCGTCGGATGAGCCGATGAAAATCGGATAATTTTGGTTGAAGTAATAAAAAACATTAACCTAACTCCACTGACAAATCCCGAAGCGCATTCTGAGTGGCGACTAATGTCTACAATTGTGAAATATACTCAGCCGTCATCATGTAAGCGACCTTGTAAGCGACAGAGCTCCTGTGATTCCCACAAGATGATATGAACGATAACCGCTACAGAAACCGGTAATACTCTTTGTTCCGGTCGAGAAGTAGTCGACTAACTAGTTCCAGGGTTGGGCTAACTAACCAAGCAGTATATGACTTCTAGCTGGCAATCGAGGTAAACCGGCGGGGCCCCGATGGAGTTATAGCTAGTAGCAGAAGGGGCGCACTGTCACCTCTCAGCTCTCCTCTGGTTGCTCGGAAGAAACCAGTGGCGCTTGAATGAAGGCCGAAGAAATAGCTCGGATCTGGACCGAAGTTGGTGAGGGTCTGAAACATCACACACTATACGTGACGTGTGAACAAATTATATTGTACAGCCCGAAATTCGGGCGGCCCGACTGAATTGTTCACTAAAAGCCTTATCTTTCCGATCTCTTATGAGATTATGTGCTTAAGAAGTTCACCTTATTATTTCTCTAGTAATGAAAATACATCTGTGTGCAGTTGGGAGTTGAGACGAGGAGCTGTCCGTCACAATCGGCTAACAAGAGCGACATTTGATCCGCATTGAAAATAGTCGTTCTATGGTGCCCTACTTCCGACTAGGGTGCCACCCAGCATAGAAAATAAGGGCATATTCCGCAGCACAAAGAGACTCTTTCGAAGAGCATATACAAAGGCTTATAATCTAGTAGTGTGATACTTACAAACAGCAGATTAGTACGACTAGGGTAACCTGAGCTGACTTGATAGCAGTGTCTTGAGGATTTTCCGAATAGCTACCCGAAAATACCGCTGCTATATACAAACGGCAATTTCTCGTTGATTGAGAACGTGATATACTTCTCCTGAGGAAGTTCTTCAGTATACTGAAGAACTCCTGAAGAATCTCCTCGGTGAGACTACCGAAATAGAAACTTATTTGGAAGAAGTAGAATTATCCGTCAAACATTTTCACAGACAATTTGAACTGCTTCAGACACTCACCAGATCAAAGAGGTACAAAAAATATCAACAGAAACTCAAAAGAATCTTTCGAACTGCCAGATCCACCCTTCGACCTTTCTCCGGCCGGACTGAAGCCTCTCAAGCAGCACCGAATTCCGAGCTGGCTCGATGTACACAATCGCTTCCACCATCTCATCATCATCATCGACATCAAGAAGCTCTTCTTGGACCGACTCTACCGATGAGAGGCTTTCAGAACGAACTGTTATGTTAACTCTCGGGGAGCACGAAGAAGAACGGTCGTCGCCCAAAGGCGGACAATCAGCACTAGTGTCCAGATTTACATCCAGAACAACTTGGGCCATGGGGGCGTACAGAGACGCCCCTTCGGAGATAAATAAAGTTTAAAGGTAGACTAAATAATGGTAAGGATAAATAAAGACAACATTCTCTTAGCAACTCGATGATTTTCGAGGATCTAGGAATAGCCAAGGTGGATTAGTCAATGAGTGTCGGATGTATGCATGTTCACTGTGCATAATTGTGGAGCGAGCGGAGCGTACACTCTCACTTCACCAACACTTGTGCGTATTGGTGCGCGTGCGTGCGTACGTGCGAACAAATCATCCAGCTCGATAGAGTGATGATATGACTCAGTACTATACAGCATTAGGTGGCCCTTATTATGGGGATACTAGCAAGGATACGGAAATGGTGTCTCGATTAGGCCTTACGGGTTTGTACCATAAAAATAATTATGCCAGAAAATGACAGACATTGGGACAGGGAATCGAACCTGCGGCCACTCAGCAAGATTCGCTTGTCATTTCTGAACACCCCACAAGAAGATACCCACGCCAATCAGTACGTATTTTGAGGAACATCTCCCCCCCAAGTCTTCGAGAACGTCGAGTGACTATTCGAAGTGACCTCGAAGTTTTACAGCCAAACTCCTTGACAGTACTGGAAATGTGAAAAACGGAATTGCAAAATCGACGCAACGTACTCCTGGCAGTAACAGCACGAAAACTCACAAACATGTTAGGCAACCGCACTAATGGGAATCGTTCGCATCTAGGCCAAAACAGGTGTAATAAAAGCCGTTCGATTAGACATCTAAACTCGACAGCGCGGCGATCAAGAAACTATTTACTGTGAGCGAGTTGTTCAAACGGCACCAAAGCACGTCGGATTGTCACAGACAGCCGAGGGCCCCGATGAAGCAGGCCGTCCACAATCACCGATTCCCCCAAGTCTCTGCGTTTCGTCGGTAACTGCTCTATTGGGGTATCGTGGAAGGGGATGGAATGCAGATAATCATTATAAGCCTCGCCAGTGAATATTAAAAGTGACCTCGCTGGGAGTAGAACTTGCGTCTCCACGTCATCAGGGGTCTTGCCAAATTGCATCACCGTGGCGCTAACGAGACACACAATCATAACCACTGGAAAGTAGGCCGGACCGTCAGTGTGAGGCATGATCCCTCCACAACCACTCTCATAGTCGTTCACCAATGCGTGATTCAAGGCCGGCTCGTCGCCAAACAGTTCGGCAAGTTGCGGCAAACTTGCCAGAAGCTCTTCCACGAGATGATCGATAAGCCCCGCGCCTTCACCCGCGCCGATACGAAGGGGCAGAGTCCGTCGCGCGCCACGTAATTCCTTGTAGTGCGGCAAAGCCTGAATTGCATGTGCCAACTCCGCAGCGACTTCTGGCAAAACGATATCATCTGAAAGCATGGTTTATCAAAAATTGCCCGGAGCATCTTCCTCAATGATTGCAGTGTACGTACGAAAAATATCGCCTCTAAAAGCGGTCATAGTCGACCAACAACTTTCTGCGAGTGACACTAAGACATCACCAGGCAAGACCAACGAAGGAAACTTACGCCTCTCGACATGCGTTTCAGAAATTCGCGCAGAGCAAGAAAGCTACCATTTCCAGACGGTCCTGAATAACGATCCCTGAAAACAATACCCCTCATCTAGTTCCTTTTAAGAGGGGCAGTACTAGGCGCCGATAGTTATTATGTAACGCGAACGAGTGCGAGCAAAAGTGAAATATCGCTTGCACTGCTTATACTGCGGCTGATAGTGAATGGAATAGTAACTGCTATTAGCAGATATTACCCTACTATAAAATAGAATCTGGAATCTAACTGGATAGTAGATATTATACTAGGATACTATCCTTTATTATCTACTCGCTAATAGTGACGAGCAGACTGAAGTATAAATTCAGGTTCGGACACTGAATTTAATTTTCCCCGGGAACCGTTGCCCATCTCAAGCACTCTCACCTATAACATAAACACCACGAGGACTTCCAGGCACCTCGAAGCGACCTAAACCTTCTTGGTTTGTTAACACGTTCCGTCTTATCAGCTGCCGGTCGACCAACGGTGATCTCTGAGGCTTCTGTCCGAAGCTGGTCTAAAAGCACGTAACTTGGAAAAAATTCGAACCCGAAGTTCGGGTCCCGAACGGCGGCTTACCTCGCACTTTCGGTCCTGGTCATTGTTCTTCCGCGACTTGGCCTCCTGAATGAGCTGTCGCACCGAAACCGAAGGCATAAAAATATTAGGAAACTTTCTAAGGACGGCCGAAGACGTGAGCCTGCAACGAAGTAGCATAGTAAAGGTATATACCTATATAGAACTGTATAGGTTACTAATAGTAACCTATACAGTTCTGAGCTAGTTACTAATAGTAACCTATACAGTTCTGAGCTAGTTACTA
>JAAPAO010000333.1:0-19597 GCA_013115145.1 Perkinsus chesapeaki | reverse complement strand
TATACAGTTCTGAGCTAGTTACTAATAGTAACCTATACAGTTCTGAGCTAGTTACTAATAGTAACCTATACAGCTCTGAGCTATTTACTAATAGTGACTTACTATTTGACGTACCCGCGATTGAAAATTTCGGCTCTAGGCGCCCCAAAAACGAGCAGAAGGCCGAAAGCGTCCACTTTGAATTTCAAAGCTCTCAAAGTTTGAAAGCCTTGAATCCTCTACGCCGAAGGTTAGTAATCGGCTTCACCAATGGTGAATCACCATATCACGCATTCATATGCCCACACCTGTTGAAGTGTGTGTTCGGCCGTGACATGGAAGCCCAACTCAACATAACAATCGTGAGACTGATGAAAGGCTTCGTATAACAATCAAAGAATCGACTGGCATAAGCACGCAAAAAATTGTATGAAGATTAAAGAGAACGTTGTAAGACTTTAGCACTCAGCCGATGACCGTAATAACGGAGAAGGATCACCAAGCGTCATCCCAGGATTCGTCGACAGCTGAGAAGTCACCACCTGAAAAGGAGGCAAAGAGGATGATAAGTCAATTGTTTCCTAAAGAAACTGACACACCGCACGAGAAAATAAGGTGCTGAATATTAGACAGCGCTGGTCTAGATGGATGTGTAAGCCATTCACGGACATACTTATACGAATAAGACGGATTCCCAAACAGACGCCCACCTAACTCTGCATGAGAAATGAAAAATTGTACAGATCCAATAGAATTCGGTCAATTGGTTCGCTGCCTGTACCAAATAGTGCACTATTGCGTGAGGAATTGGCCCGAAAAGGGTACTTTATTAGGGCTCAAGCTCGAAGCTATGAATCTGTATTCCTTAGCCCAACAATGACGGTCCAGCAAAGTACACAGTTGATGGTTGGCCTACCTCTGGCATCGCCTCTAACAGCAGGCACTTGGCGCCCGAAACGGCTATTCCTGAATAATAGAAGCTCATCGAAGTACGCGATTATGATCAGCGAGTAAAGTTGAGAGAAGAAGCGAGATCAGCGAGATCAGTGAATGAAGATAAGTTAGGGTGGCATTGTATCTTCTTTTATCGGACTATTTGCAGCATCTTAACAAGAGCAACACATCTCCTATCGAATCCACTTTATCTTAACAGTAAGAATACATCTCTAGGAAGCACCGATGCCGGAGTTTTGCCCATATGAATGGGATTGAGTTCCTTATCATTAATACTGAGTATAGCAATACACAGCACCACCGGCTTACATGCTGCCAAGGCGTCCAGGGCTGAGCAGCCCTCGTGATTGTGTGCTATCAAAGCGTCTGAAATCGGCGCTGTCCGAGTGCTGGCGGACATCACGGGAACCAAAGGAACCGCTGCGGCTGCCCTTGAATCGACCTGATCACTCATATGCCGAGCCCGACGCGGTGATCCGAACTTGCGATTCACCCGACCCGCCCATCAGAATGATCACCGCCGCTGAGGTACTTATGAATAACAGACACTAAAGCTACGCGTTTAGTATTTGCCTGCTCGAGATTTGACATTGTGGCTATCATAACGGGCAATCTCCAGTAAAAAAATTATCTATCCTTTCAAGCCTTACAAGGATAAATAATTTTCTTGCCTCTGTGTGTGATCAAAATTTGGGTACATTTCTGACACGCAAAAATTTTTTGGATATTTAAATGCATCGATATTGCCATTGCAATATCTTAAGATAGTATCCCCCACTAGCATCAACCATCCACCATTCTGTAACACTTCTGTGACTCCAAAAGTCGACGGTTTTTGCTTATAGTAATCACACTTGGCCACAAGACCAATAGCAGCGCTGCACTATCACAAGAAATGCTTGCTAGCTCGAACCGGCTCACCCTTCCCGGGTCCGAACTTCGATCCCCGTGATGAGGTGGTAGTGTCTCGCAACAAAGACATGAACCAACTGGGCACTTCCTGATCGTTTTCCTCCAGGATGGCCTGCAAGCAATACACTCAACGACCACCAGTGATTCCCGGAAATTCTCTATTAGATAGGGTACTTTTTCAGAGACATGATTTCGCAATTTTGTCTTCGGTGGTACAGCATAGAGTCTTGTGAATATACCGAACCGTAGACGCATACCTTACGTACACCGATACGTGAAAACTCTAAAGTTGAACGCATGACGCCCGTTAAAAGTTTAACCCTCCCTAAATGAGGGGTACTGTAGTAACGTTTGCATACACTATCAGCTATACCGGCCTGTTAATTCTCAACAACAATTATGTTACATTATTATGTTCTCATTGATCAATATATGTCCTGATATTTACACATACAAAATATTTCTAATTTATCTAAACACTATGTAACTCTTTAAGCCTATGCTGCCTACCCAGAGATCTCGCAGGATCGGCCGACCATTTTCATTGACGAATGAAGTGGCAGTACCGAGATTCCCAACACGGCCCGTCCCTGAAAGGCGGCTCCGAAGCTACTAGCTGCAGTAATTCAGGGGACTCACTTCCTATACGGTGGACGTAATCATCAATGTTATGCGGCAAGTCGTAATTGATAACATGGTTCACATGACTTATATCCAACCCTCGAGCTGCCACATCAGTTGCTACGAGTATCGGACGCATTCCCTGATTAAATACGAAAAACAACATACAGTCACAAGCAAGTAGTATAAGCGCTGTAGGCGGCGGACTCGTCAAGGGGGCCAAACAGGCTCGACCGCCTCCGAGGAGGTACATCCCTTTATGCATTCTAGACCGAAAATTCAAGTATATCGCTTACGCTCAACATTACCGGAATATACTGGAGCTGAAGGCAACTGAACCTCAGGTCGTTCAGAAGTAAAACAGGCCCTTTACGCAAGAAGAGGCTTACTAGTTTAAAATCCCTCAAGGCCTCTTCCCTTTCCATCTGACTGCGATCGCCATGAATCGACGTAGCAGGATACCTATAAGAGAGATGTCAGCTGAATTACCAGCTAGCGCGTTACCTGTCTCGACACAGCATATGCTCCAACTCATCGGCACGTCGTTTCGTCTCTACAAATACCTGCAGAGTCACATGGCCTGAGCAGCTCGCACTGGGCAATTGTCCCCGAGGTTTTCAGTTGAAAGAGCTGCTCCGAACGGAATCATAAACCCAGGCTCGCAAAGCCTTCGAGTACAAACCCCCCAAGCAGTGTAGTTTTTCAGTGGGTGTAGCTGCCACATGCTAACTGTTATACATAGACTGTTAACAAACATCAGAAGGTTTTTGGCAGAAACTGAATGCATCCGCAAGTTCGGCTTACATTCCAGTACATGAGCACGGCTCATATCTACTGGGTGTCAAGGTTAGAGACAAATCTTGACGCCGTCAAGTTGACGGCCAGGTGTTGGGTTACAATCCATTAGCGTTCTCGAACTTCCCCATGCTAGATCGATCGCCAGCTAAAACCGGGAATTATCTACTATTATCTGCGATGTCGAGGATCTCGACATAGGATCCACGCACTCTATTCAGATGACAAGTGATGCCTAATGTTCGACCAACGAAGACGTCTGGGTATCTCGTCGCAGTAGATCCTAGTAACGGTTTAAGTCATCCTTTGAATGAATCATTCATGCCCAGGCATCAGGCGCCTAACATAGCGCACTCTTAATCAGCATATTATGCCACGCAATAAGAGCTCGTGCTAAGACGAAAATCAGATGCTTTATTTATAGACCTATTGCTGATACTAACAGGACAAAAATGAATAGCATTTTCAACCAACTCTGTGCTGCTGATTCATAATTAAGAATCGTAGTTGAGTCTTTCGTACAATACAGTCATAAATGCCATCTGTGCTGTGCCTTGAACGCCGCGCTAGGCTGATATCTTTTGGCATCAGAGTCTTAATCATCTTACTCACCTAGGAACTCGTTATCAGCCTTGTATATAGGGTGATACAGGTGAGTTCCGGGAACTCAGTTCCCTGCTTGTCCAAGTAACGCGTTCACTAGTAAGGAAGGCATACCTCGACTCGAGGTAAGTGAAAATGTACGGAAAGCGGCTACTAATGATCTACTTGGAAAAAGCGATCAGCTACGCTGACAAGTGATCTCATCGTCGGGATGAACTATAATGTCATCAGCATAAGTAGCATATCCCCATCCTTGTAGGTTGGCCACGTCCTTGGGAACCAGTTTTGATATGAAGATTTTCAAGCCGTAGGTTCCTTTGTTTGATCTGACCTGTTCTCCTTCATTGTGACCATGAAGGGGAGCAGATCCGACCAAACAAATCGTCTTGTAAAATTGCACCTCGTCTATGACTAACAGTGCAAATCTCCATGCAATCTTCACTGAAGCATAGAGTACGTCTACTAGAGTGGTTCTCAAGTAACATGTCACTCTCGCGAGCACCATAGAGCACAGAAGCGTGATGATAGCCTTTTGAAGTGTGTCTTCGAAGGTACTGCCAAACCAGCGACAGATCCGGGTTTCGTCTACTGGCCACATAGGAGCCCCATGAAAGTGATAGCGGTTTCTCGTCATCTTCTTTTGAACATGATGTTAAGTTTAAACAGTTGAGGTTTCCACTGTGAAAATCGCGCGTTGTCCGTGAAAGTTTCACGGACAATTGCGCCCATCTTGTCGTACCGTGGCCCACAAATCACCTTGCCTGGCAAGGCTTGCGGGAAGCCGCTTGCCAATGTGCACTTTTCCTGGCGAGATAGCCCAAATAAATTACACTGAGTTTCACTTAGGGAGTATGGCCAGAGCAATGTTGGTGTGACCCCACGGGGTACGCAGAGCCTATACAGGCCGGAGAATGTCAAGGCATCGGATGTGAGGAGTACTGAGGCGGGGCGTAAGATAACGGTGAGGTATCATAGGGGCAGACACCAACGAGCTTCGTCGAATCCCCCGCCTCGAACGAACCACCGAGTCTATCGCCCTCGAAGCCCTTTTGGTGCCCTTGGGCCTCTTAAATGTAAGAACATCATTCACGGAAACTACACCTGTACTTGGGACTGGCTAAGGTGCACTTACCAAAGTGAGTCCTTCCTCCGACTGATCTTCTAAAATACGTCGCAAGTCTTTGTATTTGTCCCGATCATCAACATATCTGAACAGAAACACAAAGACTTTAAGGCAGATGTTATCGGATAAGACAACTTCAACTAACATTTCCAGCGAATAGTTATCGATACGACTCCCAGCCAGTCCTGCTTACCTCACCACTTGCCGAATAGAATTATGTGTTGAGCCAACACGGCCAACTGACAACGAAGAGCATGTATATTATTGACAATACAAGGGTCTCGCAAATGATCGTCTTTTACAGAGCATAACGCAAATTAATTATGCCTATCCGGCAGTGCCGGACCGGCACAACGTAGCATCACTTTCACCTGTTAGAAAAACATAATCGTGCAGGAAGTCCCGTGCGAGCTGCTGGATCTCTTTCGGGAATGTGGCCGAGAACATGGTACCTAAAAGGAGTCGATATCAATTGAAGCTGCATGAATATATGCCCTATAGTATATGACCGACAAATAAGCAATAAATGCTCGAAAGTCTCAGGCTTCATGGCCAAAAGCGGACGATTTTAGAAGAACATAAAAGGATAAGCAATTTCAGCTTCCTGATGAATACAGAGTCATCACCAAAAGAACTCTCTCTGATAACTGGGATTTTCGCTCATCAGTACTGCTGATTGAGATTCCTAATTTCTCTGTCATTTGGAGTAATTTCCTACTTACCTGGCCAGTGGCCAACGAGAAGCTTTATACGTAATGTATAAATTCTATAATGCGGCAGAGGCAAACTCTGGTATCCACGTAGAATCGCTATTTGGCATGAAGCAATAGTAAAAGTTACACTGTGTAACGATCGATCCCAAACCTTGCTACTTTGACGTCCTTGCCTCGATGAAGGCATATCTTCCTGTTCCACTATTCGTCTTATTTGTGGCTCGAAGCCCATGTCCAACATACGATCGGCCTCATCGAATATTAGACATTTCACTTCACTCAATGATACCCGATATCTAACGACAAAATGCCAGTGTCGTTCAGGGTTCCAAATCCGACGCGGGAAATCTTGTGACACGTCACGGTATTGATAATACATCTCGGAATACCATGCAATGTATGGCATACATCCCGGATCAGACTGGGCAAGCCACTAGGCAAGTGCACCGTACCATCCAGTATTCTAACTCAATGGCGTGGATCGCACCTCTAAGAATGAATCTCCTCACGTCAACAGACCTTACCTTCACGAAAATCCAGAGAACCGCCTCAGCGTCGCTCGCAACCTGACTCACCTCTCAATGAGATCAGTCAGCCTCCCTGGGGTCGCAACTAGCATATCGCATCCCCTCTCCAATTCCCGCAGCTGCAGCCTGATCTCGGCTCCACCGTATACTACGACTGGTCTGATACCTTGAAGAATGAAAATTCCATCCACATCACGACCAGCTAAGCTGGACTCCAGCTAAGTCACGACAGCCACATCACGACCAGCTAAGCTGGACTCCGGCTAAGTCACGACGGCAGCTTTGCTTTCCGAACCGCGTTATTCACTCTAACTTAAACAATTCCTCTTCAGCCTCATGCATATCATCAACTTCGTTAACGCTCTTGAACTAAGCACTTTCTGATGATATAATCATGTTTCAAACTTAATCCGGTTCACAGAATCTTCGGAGCTATTCTACAAAATCCTGATATCTTAAAGCTAGCTTTGCCTCACGCGGAGTCAGTCCCAACTTGGGAGTCCCGAGTGCATGCATCTAGCGCGGAATCGATGCTCGCTCATCCAGAAGCCCTAATCGGTCTTCGGGGAAAGTCCTACCGGTATCAAAGCAAAATTTGCGTGCTTCTGCAAATATTTGACATGCCAGCTCCCTAGTCGGCGCCAATACCTGACAACGAGATTTAAATCCTATAGACTCTCTATTAACTACGAATGCGCCGGAACTAGGTGGAAAATAAGATATATGATAACACTGTTTTTCTCGCAAATTTGTCGAGCGTCAGCAGCCTCCCGACAATCCCTCTACCCGCTAGAGTCTAGCGAAGGCTAATCCTCCAAAAATAAGTATGTATGATTTCCTGTATGATTTCCTACATCTTGCTCGACACAACCTGAGGTCCTGGAGCCCTACAAAGGCCTTTAACATTATGATAACACCGTTATATATGTATTCCCGATCGTCAGGACACTCTACGAGCTTTCTGCAGTCGTTGAAAATTCCCTTTATCGCTTGCTCGTCCGAAATCGGCCCCGTAACTCGGCGAGCCGACTGCTCCGGCCACGGCCTTCAGCATTCACTTTTTGAGCGTCGCCTTCCTCCGAGTCTCGGCTAATCTTGGCAAGATTTAATCTTTAAGATTTGTACGATTGAATATCTTGTGCACAGATTGAATCTTTAAGATTTGTACGATTGAATATCTTGTGCACAGATTGAATCTTTCTGAGTCACAGGTGTGCGAGTTTCGCCTCTAATCCTGTAATCACATACTCACATAATCACAAGTACGAGACTACAGGCTGTAGTCTACAGCTATTGTCCGTAACCTCCAAATAGGATAACATTGATATTGATGAACTGACAGTCATAACAAGTGCAACTAGGGAATACTGCAGAGTTCTAGGATGTACTAATAGTACACTTATTAGCAGTCAAGCTTGTGGACCACGAGGTACTAGTACAGTACTATGGAAGCAGCTGTACTGTAATAGCTATGTTACTCGAAATATATAAATTTGCTTCCGCAATTAGATTTCGAATATGCATTCAGATGTAATGCACATAATGAAAATTGTTCATTGTTGAGATAACTTCATCTACCTTAACACCTTCCAAAATAACCCATTCGTTTATTCCAAAATAATCCACTGAGCACGAATGACCCAAATGAGCAATAAGATAGTAGTACAAGAGTGAACCTCTCAAACCCTACCAAAGCGACTGGATATGCCTTCCATCTGCCCCCATTATGAGTGCATTGGCCGTCTATAGAACAACCTGTTGGCGGAGGCCCTTCTTGAGCCATCCTGTGAACTGTCGGGAGAAGGAATGCACCTGCATGTAGTGGTGATAAACCATAGCTTATCTAAACTGGGAGATTGCCAGAATCGTAACCTATGCTTCGACAAAGTTGTCACTCCCCCAAGGAGCATAAGAATGTTCCTATTGTAAGCTAGGCAAGGACATGGAACTAAGCTGCTCTTTACAAACTAGAGCGGTTTTCCCTGCCGGAAGGTTTATTTCTGGTGGTACTTCGGAGTTCGACAGCTCCCTATATCAGCTCCCGAACGGTACTGCTACACAAAGCATGTTCAGAGAAAGTGTTCAGCAAAGACTAATCCCCCGTTTTTTGTGCCCTTCCAAAACCCGATAATCAAAGTTTGAAGCATGAAATTACATTTTAGAAATTCAAGCCGATCCAGGAGCCTGTAGCTTAGAATTAGTATCGACCTGAATTCTACCAGCGTATTTTTACCAGTCTTGCCACTTCCCGTCTGAGCACATGCCATCAGATCCCTCTTGGCCATAATAACCGGAATTGAGTGCTTTTGAATAGGCGTAGGTTTACTATATCCACACCTATACAGTCCGACTCCCAAACATAACGACCGCTGCGCCACGATATTACCTTTCTATATTCCGCATAACCTCCTCATTTAGACTAGCTTCACCAAAGCATTCGATATGACCAATTTCGGCAGCTCCTCTTCCGGATACTTCCACTGGTATTTTATCATATCTGAAGCGATTCTGGTACATTTCAGCAAATACTGTATCATATATAGGCTGTTAAACATATTGGGTCTCGATAGCCATTTTTATACAACTACCGTGGAGGTTCTGTACCTCGATATCGTAACTTCGGTAACCGAAGTTCCGGTATCCTTATAAAATGGACCTTTGCGGTTCCAAACAGTTCTATGGAGATACGTAGAATGCATATATTCATTTATATTATTAGATATTGTACATCTCAGTGTAAATATCCTAACCCTATCTACGTGCTATCCTGTACTCAACTTTACTGAATACAATCTAATCATTCAATATATAGCCGAATCATCCCTCTGAATTACTCATCAAAATTAATGCCAGTGGTCATCGCGTTATCCTCTTCAAATACATCCCTAGGGTCTTCATGAAATGCCCGACGGCCTCCCCGTCTGATCCAAGTTCCATCGCCTACAACGCAGGTTCAATTCCCGGCACGGACATGTTTTATTCACCTTTAGAAACAGGTTGTGTCCAATCTAGCCTATCGTTAGACATCCCTCTAGACCTAAAACAGACTCCTCAAATCACGGAGAGACCCCCCCCGCAAATACGGCTGATATTCTCTGGTCTTTCGAAAAACTATTTCCTACCAAATTTCCCCTCGGTCTTCAAAGTTTGAAGCATTTCTACACCCGTATAATTCCCAGATCCAACAAGGGAGAGCCGAAACCAAGCCAATATAGGCAAAAACAAATCAGTAAAAACCTATAGCTTATTATAACTTGACTATGGCCTACAAATACCAACATACGATACATTTCAAGGGCCGGGCCCTCACAGTCATTCCCTTAGTTTCCTTCAATTTCCCCATTAAACTCTGTTCGATAAAATAAACAGGACGACTAGTCTTTGTTTGTGCTCCTTCCGATACGAATCTCCGCTGGCACATAGTCTGCTTCAAGATGTTAGAAATTCTGACTCAGAGAGCTTCATCGCAGAACTTCGCATGTGTAGACCCGTGCTTCGGCATTCGCAAGTCCCCAACAAACGACAAAACGAGCTTTAGATAAAACGGAAATTATCAACTCGTTCAATAGGCATAATTCGACTAAATAAACTCGTCGAGACGAACCAAATCGCTATTGAAAACTAACTGGAGATGGACTGAACTAGAATGAGATCATCTGTCAATATTTTCCGATAGAGAATCAAGTCCCCTTCCGGCCGCCCCATTACTCTTTCCTTCTGCCGTAGCCCGACAACGAGCTAAATGAAGAGCACCTTCTCTCAGTGAAGCTGCCAACTGAGCTCCCAAACCTCCCTTGACTGCGATCCTCTATACTGGTGAATCGTCGCTTGTCCCGATTGCCTACCAGAATTAACTACTGCCAACACGACCAAGCCAAACGCTCTTGTCTTAAACGAAACTATTCATGTTGTTTGGTTTTCACACTTGCCAAGCTATCTATCGTTCCCAGGATGAAGCCTATTGGTTGGTTCAACGTAGATCATTAGCTTTTCAAGCAACCAATTGACACGTTCAACGGTTTCAACCACCGTTATTAAGATATTAATTCTATAACTACCCTGCAGATTTACCTTGAGCTAGAGCTAGGACTGTGGTTCCCAAGGTAATAACAAATTTCAACAGCACCGAATAAAGGAAATTTCTACCCAACTTCCTAGATCGAATCTGAGAGTGTTAATAACCTCGGCTAGTAACTTTTTGATTCAAACTGAACATTCCAATGGTGAATGTTCAATGTGCAATGATGAATCACCATTGCAAAATCTAGGTATGATTTTGCGCTGTTATTTCTGACTATTGATGAAAAAGATCTGGACGAGCAGAGAGCCTGACCGGTCCAACTACTACCACGTCCAATGTCGTCCCAACTCCTATATTTCCCATAGGAATATCTGAAACTTGAAATGATCAAAGCACCGCTCTTAACTAGCTACAAGGGGGCTTCAGTTTCCCTTTCCTTGAGTCTGCCGTTACCAATATCTCTAGCGAAAGTAGCGGAATTGCTGTGGCCCCAAGCTGGACGAGCTTTGAGGACTTGGGGGCTGAAGGATTCTTCAAGATGCCGGGTGCCGCTCTGAGAGTGGTGTAACAATACTGGGGAGCTTAATAGAAATGTAAGAGATACGTCTGGGAGAAGGAATTTACAAAAATGGTCGAGGAGGGACGTGAAAAATACAGCAATGTGAGCACAAGCTCGCGGTAATGAGATATTATATATTATTAATAATTGAAAGTAAATATGAAGCAAGTTGATGAGGAATCGATATTATATATTATTAATAATTGAAAGTAAATATGAAGCTCAATGTGTTTATTCCGAAACCACGAGAATCTGGTTCATAACAAATGAGACCATGATTAGTCGTTTCAGAGCCTCCGTAGAATGTCCCCTTATGTACGTGTGGTGCCACAAGCTGACCATCCGTGAGTGCCAGTTCTGCTAGCTCTTTACGTTTATATGGTGGAATGTATCTGATCACAGTAAAGTAGTAACCTATTAAGATAACACAATGGGATCTTATACACACGTTAAGATAGGTGCAATCTCAGGCCGGCGGCTAAGTGACTGAACCTGCGTATCTTATGCCGAAAATATTTATACTGCGCAAGATACTCCAGCTCTAAGGGAGCGCAGCAACATAGCCCGGCATAAGATACTCTTTCGAAATCTGTCAGGAAGAGCGTGAGTCTCTTTGCGATATCAAAATAATAGGTTTATTGATCGGGAAGAAGGAATTAGCAGCATTCGCCAGCAAGTGTTACTTAGCAACGGTAGCGGTGGTGTGGCCTTGCTTGCCGCTCTCGGCGATCATGAGGTATGTAAGATTAATAATATACTACAAAACACAACTATTGGATTGACAGGTATAATTTTACCCTTTTGAATCAAGATTGTTGATATTTCCAGTATTTCCATGTGGGTGTGAAATTATATCGTGCTTTCAGTGGTCACAAATCAAGATCCCCAAAATCGTATACCAACGGGGTATTCAGAACTGAGTTGGAGAATGCATGGGCCTAGCTTAGGTACTATATATATAGAGTTGGAGGGGCATCTAAGAGAAGTTTGCTAAACGAGGCTGGTGAAAATGATAATACATGAATCGATTTTTTGACGGAGCGATGCTACACAAAAATGCGCAAAATCACCTTTGCATCAATATTCCTAATTCTTAAGCTAGCTTGATGTTGAGTTCCGAAGTATCAAATTGAGTAAGCTCTTTAGTAAACTATATAGGCAAGATGTGGATATGTATTATTGTCAAAATGTTCGTATTTATGTTGAAATAAATTCATCTCAGGGAGAGTAGGGAGAAAAAAGTAGACCATACAGGAATATGCATATTACTATTATGGAACAGACTAACAGTGTTAGACCAACACGCAGCCAAGCTGAGTCGCCCAGACCAGTTTGTCAGAAAAGGTTTAGCGGCGTTCATGAACACGAAGCTCATACAGTGTAACGCGCAAAGCAAAGGAAACGTGATTATGTGTACTCGGATAACTTTGGCTCTGCCTCCCTCCACAGTAAGACTTCCCAATAATGGCAGTCCACTCGCGGCCAGCTAGTCCCTCTGGTGGTTCAGACTCGGATGATTGTAGTGCAGAAGAGTCGTCTAGTCTAGCGGACATTCAGGCATCGATGATCATAGTACTATGAAGGGATCCTTCGGGAGAATTTCACTTGAAATAATATGAGAAATTGCAACATTGAGAAGTATGTAAGAGAAAGTACTTTTCGTCGATCTCCTCATGATTTCTTCCACGTTCATCGACCGTAATTTAGTGCGGCAGCGCAGATGCCCTTTTAAAATGCTCTAGACGCATTATGCGAGTATGATCAGCATACATTAATCAATAGAGCACCAGTGTCAGCTCGTAGCGAGCTTCATTAGCACATAGATAGTTGAGCCGGAATGTCTCTGCGAGACTTCTACTGGTGTGCTGCACGGCCACTAGGGCAGGGTATGCTATGCAACTTGCATAATGCAAGCACGACGGTTACTAAGTAACCTTGCGTCAGCTGCGGATGAATTGGCGGCTAATAGGGAATTTTCCGTCCACTGCTCTCAGTCTCTAACTGACTGAGTAACTGACTGAGTTACTTGTGCTTGCGAAGAAAAGGGCTTGCCCTTTACCACTCAGATCATCTCGTAGGAGTTACCAACAAATCTATAGAATAATATAATGGTTCTACCACTATAGTATATATTAAGCTATGCAGCTATACTATATTGAGTTAATACCAAAGTCTCTGGCGTTTGACCAAACGCCAAATCGAGACCTCGAGAATCTCAAGCGTGTTCGAATTTTGGTGGACTTTTGGAGCAGTTGAACCCCCAAAAGGCCCTTGGTGCACTTGCAAAGACTGGGCGAGTGAACTCATCTGCACCCACGTCGTTTGCGTCGCGTATACCGTGGGGTTTGAGAATGATCTTCAGGCAGTTAGACAGTGGGATGGCACGTGGCCCACTATTACCAACGATAATATCGTAATAACAGTCTAGGCGATATTATCGCTTATACTGTTTTGTTAAACCGTTAAGCTGCTGAAGACTTCAGCAGGCCGCCTGACGACTTCAGCCTGAAGTTTAACCATTGAACCATGTACACATGGTCGTCGTGCACGCCACTGCGTCTCAAAGGCCACCTTTGCAAGGCGGTGGCCAGCAGCTGATCTGCTGCACAAGGCCGTTCCGTCGAAGCCTCTAGTTTGGATCCGATACTCCCTCAAGACTTGCAGAAAGAGGGCGATTGAACTGAAGAAGGCTTTATTGAGCATGTTTGTACTTTGATTTGTGTTATCGCATAGCCCCATTCGGTACTATTAAATAGTAAGTGTTTTTCATGTTGACAAAAAAAAAATAGCGCTGTACTACTGACATTCGCTTGTTGGAACAGAGCGGCAAATTCGAGTTCAGTCAGACTTTCGATGCCACGTGCCATTCCATTTTATAGGCCCTGCACAGTTATGCCGGAAGCGATGAGAAACTGAAGGAGCAGCTTATAGCGATGTGAGTGGGAAATAAAGCTAGTTCACTATCGTCAATATATATTATTTTCGGTCAAGGATTTCATGTGGTTGTTCTGACACAAGCGCGATCTTCATCATCGCAGGTATCACTCCTGGCTCAAAGTCACGCCAGCAGTGCTCGGCGAAAGCTCAGAAGAGTCTCCTAGCGACCCGCCTCTACAAAGGCTGCAGCATTTCTTAGACACCGTTCTATACAGTAGGTCGGCGCTGCAAGTTCATGCCGCGAGCCTGACATTTTCCAGGCTTAGCACCTGTCGACGCACAGGGCTCTAGCGGAACGGCTAAAGACAGCTCTGCAACTTTAGTAGAGACCGCGTCGAAATGGTAAGAGGTGGAAAATGGCTCGGGTGTGATCCAGGCAGCCTTGCCAGGTGCCAGTCCCTACCGAGCAGTGAAGGTGCGAAATGCCGGTGTGATGCTGTCTGGTACGATAAGGGTCAGCGAGTTCTAACGTGGCATTATTACGGGAATACTTCCGTATTGAAATCTGGCACTATAAGTCACGTTGTGTAAATATGTAGGTTTATTGAGAACATTAAGGGAAATAACCTCTGAAGTATACTGCTACCAGACTTTAACTCAGGAGCACATTAAAGACCACGTTGAAGGCCATAAATCCGAAACTTTCTGCAGTGTATCATTTTTTAACTTATGATGGTTCCGAGAGAATTTCCGATACACAGTCTTAGCCGAATTCGCCAAGCTAAGCGAAATTGGCCTTATTCGATCTTTTTAGGTATGTCGCTGATGGGCGTGAAACGATAGCCTATGGATGCAAGACCTGCGGACTGAGTAAGGCATACTGGATGAGCTGAGGGAATTCCGTGGGGCTTTGTCTGAACTATAAAATAGAACCAAACCAAATCCAGCAGTGAACGCATTATGAATATCAATGAAATCCTCAAGCATCTCACATACGAAATATTCAGACAGTTTACGCTAAGGAATTGTCAGCCGAACTGTTCAAGTCCCCCCGTGGATTGTTATAATGAGGGCGCGCTTTCGCGATGATAGGGAAAAAATGTAGGAAAATTGCGGGAAATTCCCTCTCCTCGCCGGTAGATGTTTTTTGATTCAATGTGCAACTATAACCAGCCCTATTTGCAGTCATATTAGCAATGGTCTCGTTGTAGGCATGGAGTGAAAAATTTTTCTCTATCATCAGGTTCGGCGTCTTGCATCTGCGTGGCATGCTTTGATGCTGGCGAGCATGAGGGTCACGACTTCTTCATTTCGAGGTAAGGACGGAATCCGTTCAACGGATCATTTCGAGGGATTGTCGTACGAGTTTTCACAAGCTTCTTATCGCCAGACCAGACAGAACTAGACCTGTTACTATAATACTGTTACTCTCCAAACAACTACCCCGAGCGTCTCTGATACTGTAAACACGTTGCTCTCTGACTAATAAGTAGTATTAAAATCATAGTATACAATCGATTCCCCTTATCTTGTAGTCATATCCCTGAAGGTTTCAGCCAAATATGATCACTCTAACTTGAAATATGCAATTTTAATCGACTTGCCCAGCAAACGCGAACGCACTGTAGTTACACTGTGGACTCTCGAATTTGGACAGACGCAGAGGTGTTAAATATCTCGCTCGCCAATATACATGGAATGTTTTCCCATGCTTGGGATTTATCATCCTAGGAGTTTGATGGTAGTAGTCAACGAATTGATTAAATTATAATTATTTCCCGTCTTTAACTATCAAAATCTAACACACTGTATGGAGTTAACTTAATATCATATATATCGATATCCACATTAAACATGGGTTATTAAATTAGAGACTAATGGCTGCTGTTATATGCTCGTATAGAGTTGCTCTCTGACTCCCTGATTGATACCATATATATCAGTATTTGCGGTAGACACGAGTTTTATAATGTACGAGATAGTACTTAATGTTAAGATTTATCGGTCTAGTGATACTATCTAGATGATATCTAATATCTACATATATAAGATAGTATTATGATCATGAAACCAATGGCTCTTATAATTGAATAGTGCTTGATACTTCCTATTGCGCTACCTCTTTGAAACTCGATACTGCCAGGTCAGACTATGGTTGTTGTGACTGTGGTGATGCGTACGCTTGGCGACCAGAAGGATTCTGCAAAAAGCACACAGGCCCCCTGCCAAATGTTGATCCAGCCGATGCTCTTCCCAGTATAACTCGGTCCATATTGCCGACGGCTATAGGTGGGGGCTCATCCAGGGTGGACTGGGAGCAGGGCCCTATGTCGAAAGATCTTCCTATTGCGGAGATATAACGGGAACTTGAAGAAATGTTCCCAGACCTATACAAAATCTCAGGTGCATTGCTTCTGCTGCTTCTGTAGGACACTTTTATTGGGAATGCTCATCTCGGCGTTGACGATCTCCCCATGGCGCAATCTCGTGCTACTTCGGAGAAGTTGTTTAGCGGTTTTAACTTTGACGATTCATTTACTTTCCGCTGATTCTTTCTATATGGTAGTTCGCTCTGTTGGACCATATCTGTACTTTATCATTCTGGCGTTGCTTAGGTGTCGTATGCAGCGTACTGTTGGGTATGATACATGAGACGGTAGCAATGAAGAATCCTCAGAGGTGAGCTACACACCTTTTACACGCCTTTCTAGAGAATTACAGTAGAAGATGCACGAATCACTGCTTCAGAGGGGTTTGGAGGCAGCGTCGATATAGCACACCATCTCAGTGTGGATCCTTAGTGTCTGATTCATCCGTTGGATTCATACTTATTGACATAATTAGTATATAGTATTTATAATGAAAAATAATAGAACATGCCGTATTCCTCGTTCAATAATACCTTACTAATAAGTGGTAATATAATATACTGCCTTATTGCTACTACTGGTATTATCTTATTACTATATTCCACCATTCATTTACTCTTAACCATTATCGATCTAATCTACCGTATCTAAACGCGCTATATATTTTTGCGCGCGCAGATATTTACAATCGATCAACCGTTTCATATGTGTAATAGGTATATAAATAGCGAGAGGGAGATTAATGTATTGGTACTGTTTTGGAGTTCATATGTTCAGTAGTTGCGAATAAATGAAAGATACAAAGTTTCGCCTATCAAAAATGCACGGTCTGTAATGGTACGACATTATATAGCGTCTCTAGGGAAAACTAACTTGAGGAATATTGATTGCATAGTAAAACTCAAGTGTCTCATCGCTGTCATTTTTCTTACCTTTCGTCAGAAAAGTCCACCAGTGAGTGGTATGATTTAACAGAAGCTGTAGTTTGTATTTTCGGGCACCGTTTCTTGCTCCCATTTCAGCATGTCCAGCCTGCGAAGCTCCCATCAGTTAGTGGATGATCAAGTGTCGATGATACTTCAGTGGTTGATGGACTTGTCGACTCTCCATGACGGTTTACGGCGGAGCACTGCTAAAGCCATACTGAAGTCAGTGGCATTGAGGTTCGATAAGGAGACCGATGAAATGGTAGGTCCGGTGCAAATATGACATATTTCGGAATCCGTTGGTCGCGGAGAAAATGAGCTCATGGTGTTGCTGGATTCCACGCTCCTGTGTTTCATGCCTCCGCGCAAAGGTGATTAGTTTCGCGCGATTTTTGGTAAAGGTACCCTTCGAGTTCGAAATGAAGGGTATTCGAGAAGGTGGTCGGCAAGGTACCATAATAGAAGCCCTGTTAACGAGTCTGCATAAGCTGGGAATAAAAGGCAGGAAAGCACTTACTAATTTTATAGTCGACCAGATGCTCGATCTAACGTAGCGTGTTCCGCACTTGATGAGGTGGCATGGTCGCTGTCAGGTTCAAGCACGATTTTTCAATACTTTTTGTACGTTTATATCACGACTTGGCCTTGGCGAGGACGAGCCCTGCGAAGGATGTAAGGAGGAATATAGTGTTGAATTTGCCATAACCCTTGCCAGAAGGGGCTGCTGCTGGCCTCGTCGACTGTGGCTGATATACAGAGGCATAGCGAGCTCGGAGACTTCACCTGTCAGATGTTTACCAGGAAAGATGTGACTGTCATGCTGGCTACTGAGTAAGATAGCGTTGGAGTATCTTAGCTCTATCCTTGGATAGCCCAAGGTCTGACACGTACGTCCTTTTACGCTTGGAGATGCGAATATCTACCAAATTTCTGAGTGAAATTTTCATCAGCGGATCTTGCTGGATACTTAGGAGGCCAGCGACTCGTGTATTTATTACAATACTAATAACCATCGCTTGCACTTATGTAGAAGTTTGGAATCAATAAGACCGCGAGTTCGGCCTGAGAGCGAGATGAGAGGCAATTCAAAAGCTTCTAGAATCCGAAGTCCTCCGTCACCCTTCACCATGGTGAAGCTGAGTGTCGGTTGCTATACTGCTGTACTTATGTCAGATATGATATTCTGGGCACCATCCTTAGGACAGCAAGGGACATGTTGAGACGGACGATAATGAGGGAGAAAGGTACGCTGTTGTGATTAAATGTTAAGTCCCAGTATCACTTCTAGTTTACTTCGGCACAGCGTGAAAAATTTGACATTGTTATATATTATATTTATATGATTATTAATATGATATTATTCTAGCTCTTCTCGGAGAAAGGACAGAGTTCGGCGGATCGCTATTGAGTCTTACTTTGTATCTCATATAGCTATCGGATGGTGCATAGCTTGTGGTGATAACCTCTCTACATCGAACTGGATATTTTCTACGCTGGCACGCACAAAGTTAGAGTATCGTTAAGTGAAGCTCGGCAATTATACTATCATTTATTATTATATGATGATTTTGATAACTATTGGTTTATAAATTCGCCCAATTATGTGATTTTCCGGATCTAATTTATAGTACAATTCGTGCCGGTTTGTTATGTACATGCATGAAAAATTGGTATCCTTCCGTAACTAACGAATTTTAAATTCTGCTGCTGCCCTATCAGTTGACGAGGATACTGCTATCTATCAAGGAGTCGATGTTCGGCATGCAATCATAAAGAAACATGAGCTTACGCAGTGCACTATGGATCTACTGTATGTGTTGGATCATGATGAGGTGGGAAGGATGGACTCGGAGCCAGCAGCATTCGGTTGGCAGGTTCACTCAGTGATAATGGAAAATGATGGGAAGATTATGAAGGAGTAAGTGTTATTGTCGAATAGTATTATCATTGTTAGTTGTCTATGACTATCATCAGTTTCATCAGACCTTACCATTGTAATCTTCGATGTTGTTCAGAGTTGTTGCTCCTGGGTGGTGCGCGCTGCTGAAGTTGGCACAGTTCTGTTATCCGAACAGGGTGCAACGAGGGAATCATGTTGAGTAAGCTTTGCCGATCGCTCAGGGGTACTCCCTATTGGAAGCTCTCATATTCTTTACAGTTTACGCTGATGACGCATACCCACTTCTTAGCACTCGTTCGATATTCTCCGTTGAATTTGGTCTCAGTTGATTCGCCTCAGTAGCAGCAGCGGTTGTCGTTGTCAGGTTCTCAGATCCCGACTGGACCGGTGCCTTATCCCTTCATACCGATTTAGTGAGCCATTCGTGGTTACTTATTGATATAATATATCGGTAAGCATGATGGTGTAGAGAAGATCTCGCACACTCATTGACTCTTTTTTGGAGCATTGGTGGGATGTTTGGATTTGAACCAGATAGCATGAAAATATGTTATTAAATGAGTATTAATTAACTACTAGTCATTATTAGTCATTATTAGTCATTATTAGTCATTAGTCATTAGTCATTATTAGTCATTATTAGTCATTATTAGTCATTATTAGTTATTATTAGTCATTATTAGTTATTATTAGTCATTATTAGTCATTATTAGTCATT
>JAAPAO010000332.1:0-38520 GCA_013115145.1 Perkinsus chesapeaki | reverse complement strand
TCGTATCATAGATTATTAAGGAAGTACCACATAGCATCATCATACTGTACAAAATCCCGAAAATAGTTCCCCAGAGTCCCGGCCTCATGATTCAGCATTTTGAAGGTGCTGAAACGATTAAGAAGGATCCGGCAAATGATAATGTTGCCTTTAACTGGGATCGCAAACGTCAGTGTTCTGACCTCTCGATTACAACTTCTCCACTGCCAAGAGCGCGGTGGGACTGTTTAACACCAGACTCACTGTGCATGATAGAAAATACCGTAATCACAAATGATGTCACGCAATCAATGTACGATGATAGGTCGGAAGATTACTTATAAACTTCGTTTTACATTTGGATAACTGTCCAAAATAAAATGGTAGTTTAGAGAAGGGCTTAGGGTCAATGTCAATGACAGTCAATCGATACCATAACGGGGTGCCAGATGATGATGATGATGCCTTCGGAAAAATATCCTTGGCATCGATTCCTTCGAGTTTATGATATCTAGATCCATTTGGAGATGTGGAAAATGATAGAAAAATGCTAACATCCATTGCCATGCGGCCGAGCAAAAATATAGACAGCCATTCGATCACTTTATCGACATCATGGATATCAGTGAAAGTCCTGAACTCCTCAACAGTCGGGAGGACTTCTGGGTACCGGTGCTCGATAGATATATTGGGATTCAGTCGGTGCTGCTCAGAAAGCCATTCCCAAAGCTGGGCTGCAAAATCGGGTAGTTTCTCATCAATTGAGGCATAGTGTTGCAGAGAGGCTAATCGTGACAGAATTGGTGTGGTTTGCAAGACTAAGGAGATTGCCAGACAAACTGCTGCCCTGGGAAGTTCACTCAGCGAGCGGCCGGGTGGGGATCTTAACTTTAGGAATCCCCGAGGCTTCTGGTCGAACAGCTTCTCTACTTGGCCAAGGACGTCCCCGCCGAAGTAGAGCTCATGCGGGTCATAGAACGCCTCAAGACTAAATCCTGGATCGTCACTTCGTTGCATTACGAAACGACAAGGGTAACCAGGAATCGCTCTGATGCCACATTTGGGTTTTAACTCCAGAGTTAGAACGTCTTCACTGGCGTCACTTGTTGCGATGTCGGACATGATCTGCGCATGGCAGAGGTTGTCTTGTGGTGCCGAAAAACATGCACCTGGATTAAGGAGTGTTAACTTTACCGAAGGTAAGCAACTTACCTTCAATTGTTGGGCACTTGGCTACACGTTTTTCAAGACGGTCTTTTCCAATACCACCATCAATTTTTTTTATAGCTTCCCGACCGACTGCGAGAGTTTTGGGTGGATTCTCATCCGAGAGATATTCACCGCCGATAGCCCGAGACACCAATGAGTAGTGCTTGGAGCGAACCATCGCAGCGCGCTCAGTTACGGGTGACTTACAGATACGAATGATCTGATGAAGGTGAATGTCAGTCGATAGAAGAAGGGATTCCCGAGTCTCGATGTAACGTGGTAGAGCAATTAAAAGCCGCGTAATCTATTATAGGATTGGAAAGAAGATTTTCGGATAAAATACGAGAAGGTTCTTGAAGAGCCCTGGCGTATAATTAAGTGAGCTATGATCTTGAATGTAAGATATGATAGTATATGAACCGACCAAAAGCTGACCAAAAGCGAACCTCGAACCAAAAACTATAACGGAGTAAGATCATCGGATATTCCCTCCACAGGAGTCACTCATGAAAGCGATGTCCGAAATAAGTATATTAATATACCCCGGTCGAGGTGGAGGTGAGTCTCGTCACCATCCTTCCTTCAATCTACCTTTCCTGATAATAGTTCCTTATCCAGTTCTGCATTCCCTGTATCAGTCAGCGAGACAACAGCGTGCAGGTTACCCTCACCAATAAGGGTTATAGTGGCACTTTCTGGGATATCAATTAAGGTCAGCAATTCCGATCTCGGGTCGGGAGGATTGTCGGACATACTAACTATCTGATGGTGATATAGGTTATCGGTGAACTCAATCGAAGGGCTGTAGTGTCAGGAAACCATATAGGCAGTTGCAGAGCTAGATCGAGATGGCAGACTCATCGAAGACGTTATTCCCCAGTCACTCACATGGTTCCTCTCGTCTAGACATTCCCTAAAGACGCTAGCTGCCGTCTTGAAAGGAGCGGCGCTTCTTGGGGAGTGTTGTTGCTGCCGTCGGGTAACTATTGGGGGCGGTAAAGGCTCTCCGTAGTACTCTGCTGGATTGAATAGGGAATGAGGTTTAGTAAGGGGGAGATCATCACCGTCATCATCATCATCACCACCTTCACAAAGCGACAGAGCTCTATCAGCGAAGAGCTGTAATGAGAGGGCAACAGAAATGAAGATGCCTACTTTACCGACGAAGATGTTAACGTAGGTATAGCCACCAGAGGTATCCTGAGTCTGGCTTAATGTACCAAAGAAATCATAAAGGCCGTGCAATGTGATGGATAGTAATAGTGCAGGGATGGTAGTGTAGCTACCGAAGTAGCCTGTCCATATTACATGAAGGAAGGATGATATACTCCTATGGAGGGAAGCAACAAGGCGAACTTTGGTGAATATATCAGAGGCAAAGTCAATGTTAAATATATAAGGCCATAGACTGTAATCCAACGATACTAGCTCGGGGAAGGCATATCTAAGCGACAAGATGAGGGAAATGTGGTAGTATTGATTTACCTTATATTTTCAGTCGTCTCAAACCCAGCACCAACCGCCATAGCAAAGAGCAGCCTGCATTTCATTGACGTGTGTGACTTATTCTTGGATACTCTCACGTAGGCATACCATACCAATAGGAACCATATTGCTTTGCTGCATTCTTCGATAAGACCGGGTGTCATTATCCATTCCCATCCCAGCAGTAGGGAGCATCGTAAAGAGCCTGAATCAACCTAAGATACCTCAAACCTTCACGAAGTACCATCGTTTGAGGGCTTCAGTTCAACGTGGCAATCCCTCATTCCAGCAGCTATACAATGTTCTATCGATAAGCAGGAGGTGATGCTTGGGGAACACCTAGTGACAGATCCGGGAAGGAGCTCATCGATACCGCAACATTGCTGCACCATCATAACGCACGACGATGATATGGCAGACCAGAGGCTCAAAGCAAACTGAGATGGAAGTTTTTTTCTGACACCTCTAGCCATGATTACCTTAGCAAGAGGGAGTGCTGTGATAATAGCGCCTGTGGCTCCGCAGCAATAAAATATACCCATTATCTTTAAGGTGTTATTGTCCGCATTTAAGTACTTCCATACTGTTAATAATAGGACCCCGGATACTATATAAGTGAGGGTCATCATCGTTATAGCAATATACCAATATCCAGCCCCTCCAAGCAGCCCTAATAAGAGTGTTAAGATGCCTAAAGGGATAAGAGGGTATAATATAACAGTCATATTAGAAGGTCATGATGAAAATTGTAAACATGCGCGCTTTTCTTAGCGGAGCGAAGCGTCTGTATCCCTCCCAAAATGTTTTAATTACAAGTCTGTTGGTGATCTTCTGTTGCCATGGGTGGCCGCCGCGATACCCGACAACATTCCTCATCCACTTCTCGTCATCGAAGTCGTCACCATTCTCCTAGACGTAAAGCAGCCATAACAGCTGATGAGGAGGAATTCTTAAAGCAAAGGACCAAGGATAGGAGGAGGGATGGTAGTAAATGGTGTAGACATTGCCTATATAGAGTTGCAGCAGATAGCGATGATCGTAGCAGCCATCATAGACGTCATCGTAGCCGTCACAGCCCTGATAGGCATAGACGACATAGTAGAAGTCGGGATAGGGAAGACCGCCGTCGAAGCAAGAGGGAGGCTGTAGGAGGGTTAGTGCAATGGTGGCTTGCACTGGCGGGTGTTAGGCAAATGGTGATAAAGAAGAAGAGCGCAGAGAACGGCATAAGTCGCGGCGAACCTCTTCTGAGCGATCAACACATTCTAATGAGAAGGAATCTTCGGCAAGGCCTTCCTCTACAGAGCGAAGTGGCAAGTCGATGAGCGTTGATGGTGATGAAGCTGCTAAGAATAAAGAAGGTGAGATTGGGGAGGATCAAGGTTGGTATTGATGTGTGGTAGAGTTGGCGAAAGAGGCCTCTCCGACTAGCTCTGAAGGAGGTAATAAGATAATGGATAAAAGAGAAGAGAGAAGGAAGAGGCTTATGCAGCTGCTTCAAGGAGCGGAAATTAAAGATCCATTGAGGGAGGAAAAGAGAGTGGTAATGGTCATAGTGTGGTGATGGTGGAGGGTAGAGTGTGGGTGATAGGTGTTGCAGCCTTGGCAGGATGATGAGCTTGAGATAGACGAGGATGAAGCTAAGAAACCTGTTGTATTTGGTCTTGATGCTATGGGGTCGGTGGCTAATAGCATATTGAGGATGGAAAATATGAATAAAAAGGATGATAAAAAAGAAGAGGAAAAGGAAGAAGAAGAGGAGGAGGATGCCCTCGATAAGTAATAATATAGGGGGCCCGCTGCGACTTGGGTTCATTGGGTCTGCTCCTCCACCAAGTTTAATATTTTAGTATGTGTATATTCTCTTACTCACTTCTATGAATGAATGCCTGGTGGAAATGTTATTGTATTATTTTCTATGTACCTTATTCTGAATACCTTTATATATGACTTCTTATCATCAGTACTCGTGTATCAATGGTGTTAGGTATATGGAGGAGCTTACTGCCAAGACAGGTGTTACTGTAGGAGGTGGTAGGCAAGGGGCATCGGCAGCGGTGGCTGCTGCGGGAATGTCAGTGATGGATGCTGCTATGCAGTAGGTTAAAGGAGATGGTAGCATTAGGTGGTGATATGGCTTATAGGAATAATACCATTGACTTGGACGAGATTGAAAAGCTTAATAAAGCAGAGGAGGAAAAGAAGACTGTTAAGAAGGCTGCAGAAATAAAGGAAGAAGAAGAGGATCAGGATGGGACAGTGGAGGATGAGGACGAAGAGGATGAGGCTTATTATGCAGCTTTTAGGGAGGCCATCAAGGAAGCTAAAAAAGAGAGTAATAGATGAGGGATGTTGAGCTATGGTTGACTTTAAATTCACTTATTACCGCTACGGAGTTATAAAATCCACACTTCGATGGAGGTTGATGATAGGATAGCATAAAAATGAACTTTCGTTGATATGGTGATGTTATTCTTTCTCCTCGTGAGATTTCCATGGACTGCTGCCGCTGTCCATATTATATGTACCTCGATTATGGTATATGTAGTGGTATGTATAGTGGAGTAGGGCAGAGGGGAGAGTGATGGCGATTTGTAGATGAGAATGCGAAGGAGATATTCGCGCCCGTTTATGAGAAAGACGAGGAACTAGCTCCGGAAAAACCTGAGGTGTTTTATGAAGAAGACCATGATGCTGCGGACGATAATGTAAGGGTCTTTCATGGTAAAGGTCGATGGTTCGATCCTCGGGGGTGTCATTTTAGGAGGACAGCTCTTCTTCCTCTGATGAGAGTGATGATGAAGAGAAGGAGGAAGGGGATGGTAAAGAGGAGGGTGAGTCTGAGAAGAACAAGACAGCACTTGCATTGAAGTCAGAGATAAAGGAGGTGGTAGTATTGGCTGGAGGAGAATATTAGTGTAAGGTGGATGCTTAGGAGGATATAAGTCGTATGAGCTACTTTGAATTGGCAAAGCAGTTTGTGAGCAAGAAGGAGCTACCACCCGTGGACCATAGTAAAATTGAGTACTATCCTATAAAGAAGAATCTATATAAGCAGGTAGTAGGATGATGATGCTCATACTTGTTGTTGTTGCGGTGCTGCTGGTGATAGGTCCGTGAAATTTCGAATATGCCTGAGCATGAGGTGGCACAGTTAAGGCAGAGTAATGGTGATATACGAGTGAGAGGGAAGCATGTAATAATAGGGTAGCAGCAGGAGGAGAAGGAGGAGGAGCAGCTTTGTTGTATGGTCACGTTGTTGTTAGTGTCCAAGGCCTATTAAGAGCTTTGCTATGGCGGGGTTGGATGTAAGGTTATTACGAATGTTGGATAGAAAGGTAGTAGAGGGTATTGTTCAAGGAGGGCGGTGATAGGGATACAATCCGATGTATCCGATATAATTAATATGGTTGGATCATAACACTATTATTAATGATAATCAATGACGGTACAAAAAATGGTTCATAATGTGTACATTATAACACCTTTTTGTGAGTTTTTGAGGATGTATATAGATCATAAGGTGGAGAATTTACGCATTGCCTCTAAGCGGCGAGGTAAAACGTTAGAATCCTACGACAGGCTTATTTATCCGGTCTAATATGTTAATTTATGGTATGAGTATAAGATATACTATATACCATAATGTGCTATTGTTGTGATGTGTGTTAGGGTATCAGTACACCTTTCCCTATACAAATGCAAGCGATACCGGCCCTTCTTTGTGGAAGGGATGTAATAGCTATAGCACCAACTGGTAGTGGTAAGACACTGGCTTATTTACTGCCAATGATAAGGCATGTTATGGCACAAGTAAGATGTCTGCACCGGGGATCGAACCTGGGTGGAAATGTTCATTTCAGCCACCTTTGTTTTATAATGAGGGGCCTATAGGGTTGGTCATAGCTCCAACCAGAGAGCTAGCACTTCAAATTCACGCCCAGGCTGAGGCTTTGTGTCATGCTGTTGATCTAAAGTAATACCGCTCTTCCCGCAAACTCTCGTTAAATTGAGCATGTAGGTGTGCTTGTGCATATGGAGGTGGTATAATGGGTCCGCAGCTGAGCAAGCTGAAGGCTGGATGCCATATATTAGTTGCAACTCCTGGCAGGCTTATAGATGTAGCCCTTGCTGTGATGCAACTTGGGCACATTAAACTGGTCTCAGGTGCTGACGTTGAGCAATGGGAAGGTAACTAACTTGCGGCGAGTTAGTACTGTAACATTGGACGAAGCGGATAGGATGTTTGATATGGGCTTTGAGCCTCAGATATCCATGGTAGTAGTCATAGGGCTGGCCTCGGGGATGGCCTCGGTGGTGGTGGTGGTGTTGGTACTGTGTTATTATTATTTCTCATCATTGCCAGGTTCTACAGAATATTAATCCAGCCCGTCAGACTTGCATGTTTTCAGCAACATTCCCTCCTCATGTTGAAGGCCTGGCACGCCAGAGTCTATACAAGCCAGTTGAGATTGTTATTGGTGACTCTGGCTCAGCTGCAGTGAATGTAGGAAGGGTTAGAGGAGGAGGGAGAGGGTGTATTGGTTTATTATATAAGTTATGCAGCAGGTTGTAGTATCAGACCTGTAATATTAATGCTGCTGGAATCTACAAGATAATCATATATCCCTTTAATATTAACAACATCGCTATATAAATGGCGTTCTGGCATATCTCTATAATTAGTATTGTTGTTAAATAATGGAACACACTGAGCCGAAAATGAATCAAAATGATAGTGGTTGATTAGCCACAGTCTCCGATGGTTTGGTCGCTTGTCCTAGGTAGCGTAGTGCAGTAGTATTTCGGTGTGAGAGGCAAGTTGCAATGTAGGTGTGGCAGTAGAGTGGTGGTGTATGTCAGGTAAAGCAGCAAGTGATAGTGGTGAGAGATGAGGAGGAAAGATTTAATAATTTGCTTAAGCTATTGGGAGAATGGGCCGATCATGGCAGTATCATAGTATTCTTTACAAAGCAGGATGATGTTGATGGCATGTAAGGAGGGAGGGAGGGAGGAAGGCTCCTGATTGGTGCAGGTATATGAAGCTCCTTGACTATGGCTACGCATGTCTGACGTTGCATGGTGGTCAGGATCAGCAGGATAGGGATGGTGAGGAGGAGGAGGAGGCATTGGGTGGGGGAATGGGAGTGGTCAGGCACGATTGATGATTTTAAGAAGAGGAAGCCTCCACCAGCTAATATATTGTTGGCGACATCAGTAGCAGCTAGAGGGCTGGATGTTAAGCATTGTATTTGTGTTATTAACTATACACCACCGGATCATGCTGAGGATTATGTAATAATGAGGAAGGAGCGGTATGGGATGATAGTAGGAAAGTGAATATCTCTGTGAACGTTGGCGTCGATAACATATTAGTAATATATTATAATAAAGTATATATACGTAATAGATGAGTGTATTCATCATCCTGCTTTTATTTTATCAATGTGGTCCCCCATCTTGTGGTCTTGACTTAGGTGCATAGAGTGGGGAGAACAGGTAGAGCTGGTAATGTAGGGTTCGCATATACTCTTATTAATAGCAGTACTGAAGGGGAGTATGCTAGTGAGCTGGTTGATGTAAGGTTTGTAGCCATCGTTGTGTGCAGTGTCCCGCTTTAAGGTCCTTAAAGCGGCTTCACAGGACGTCCCTGCTGATTTAGTACTGCTTGCTCAGAACAATCAGGTGGGAGGGTGTTGGTTAGCTTGCTGCTGGTATGGGTGCGTTGTAGGTATCCATCTCGGCTGGGCTTGTGGCAAGAAAGAGAGGAGGCTTTGGTGGACGGGGCTTCACATTTGAGAGTAGTGAGCTGTCACGTAACCAGCAACAAAGGCAAGTGGAGATGGAGAAAGCCAAGGCGGAGGTAATAGGCGGGGTGGGATTGAAGGGACTTTCGGAAGCTCTCACGGTGCAATAGCAAAAAAAGATTGACCTGGTGGAGGAAAGAACCTTAGGAAAAATCTCGACAGAATTCCGGCTGATTTCTTAGCCCATATACCAGCATGAATGTGTCGTCTTATTGTTATTTGGTGGGGGAGGGTCTAACGCTGACTCCTGAGGGGATAGAGGGAACTGTTATCACATAGGGCAGCAGCAGCAGTTACAATAAGACAGGGGATGACGGTGGTGTTCGAAATGCATGTTTTAATAGTATTATTGTCTAACATCAGGCGGACGGTACTCGACTGGATAAGTTAAAGAAGGAAGAGGAAGCTGGTAGAGGTATGACAGCAGCCCAAGCTGCAGCCAGTGCAGCCGCTAAAGCTGGTGTTCAAAGCACGCAACAACATAAAACTAATGGTAGTGATAATAGTAAAGAGGTGGAGATAACGAAGAAGGTATCAGGTCCACCAGCGGTAAAGCCAGCCCCACCACCAGGGCCACCCCCGCCAGGGCAAGCACGGAAGCCTCCACCGCCTCCAGGGCCCCCTCCTGCTGCGTCAAAGAAGGCTGCTCCTCCTTTGCCGAAGGGGCCACCACCAAAGGGAGCTGCTAAGAAAGTAATCTGTTAATTTACATTGGGAGATGGAGGTATTGTAGGCATCACCGCCCCCACCCAAGGGAGCACCACCGACTGGGACCAAGTCAACTAATGTGGCTAGTGCTGCACAAGCTGCGGTTGATGCTGCCAAAAACTATAAAGGATCGGCACCTAAGCCGGTAAGGGAATGGATGGTAGATATCGGTATAAGGATATCTGTTCTGTAGGGTCCTCCGCCGGTTGGGAGGAATGCAGCGGGCAATGCATCAGCGTTGGTGGCTGTGACGCCGCAAGGTAGTGGTGAGTGGGGTGTGATGTATGGAGTGGTATTATTAGGTGCCAGTAACTCGGCATTGGCGCTATTAGGAGGTGACAGGGACAGCTTTGCGGAGCAGCTAGCGGCGGCAGCGGCAAGTGTTGGGGATATACAAGTAGGGCAATGGGAGGGTGTTGGGTAAGGAGTTGGTGGACAGGTTGCAAGGACGAAGGCAGCAGCTGGTGAAGTAGTAGAGGAACTAGAGATTAACGACTATCCTCAATTGGCGCGGGCGAAGGTATCGAATAGGTAGTAGATGGAGAGGGGAGGAGGGGAGGGGTGATGGTACGGTGGTCAGGGAACTTCGTGGAGGGATAGAGGAACGAACAGGATGTCGATTGCAGATAAAGGGGCAGTTCTATCAGAAAAACGCATATGTAAGGGGTGGGCTGAGGTGGAGGGAAATACGGTATGATTAGGTACCGCCTGGTTGCCGAAAGCTGTATATTGAGATAATAGGGAACTCCGCGGTGTCGGTAAGGGATAGGTTTGTGATGGTAGGAGGAGGAGGATGGGCTGCTTTGGTTTTAGTGTCAAAGAGCAAAGGCGGAGTGTCGAGATGTGTGTGAGGAGTGGGCAAAGACGACCCTTAATATACCACAAGGTAGATTAATGAGAACTAATATGCCACAGAGGAAGCGACGGAAGTTGGACTGGTAGACTGCTGCTGCTCTACCGCTGCCAGTGGTGGTGATGGTGTAACATTACATAAAGCACTGTTAAAAACAATAAGCATCTCTCTGGTAGAGGGGAGATCATAAATCAGCAGCATCAGCAGCATTAGCACTTAAAGGTGCTTTTATTGCTGCTGCTGCTGTCGACTAGTTTCAGTATATTGACCTGCTCCTGCTGCTGCTGTACCCTCCTTTGACACGTACCTTTTCTCCTATATACCTACTATCATTTTCATTAGTGTGGTACAATGCAAGGGTGTTGTGTTACGCTGTCCCCATTCATTGGCAGTTGAGCGTTTGATAGGGATTATGGTACGTCGTAATAAAGCTGATAACAGCAGCAGTAGGCAAGGGGAGGAGGCATCGGCAGTGGTGAAGTCGACTAGGAAGGGTATTAAGCGGAGTAGGAGGAGCGATGAGGGAGGCAGTGGTGGTATGGTTAAGGCAAGGAAGGGTAAAGGTGAAGGGAGAAGGAAGAGACGGGAAAGGAAAGTCAATAAGGAAGATGACACTACAGCTACAGTGGGGGGCCAGCAGGGTGGTGGTGATGCTTCAACGTGCAGTAGTACTACAGCTGGTGAGGAAAGGGATGAGATAAGCCGGTTGCAGGGAGGGGTACAGGGAGGACCTTTGTTCTTTGAGGATGGTAATGGTGACAGTAGGATAGATAGGAGGATAGAGGAAGCCCCGCCAAAGTACCAGGGGAAGTGGAGAGCGGTGCCGCCTACTAGATATTACTCTGAGGATGATGGTAACTTCGAGGAGGAGGTTAAGGCAGCAGAGGAGATAAAAATAAGCAGTCATGGCGATAAGAATTATCCTGGTTTTAAGCACCATGTGGAGGCTTGTTCGATTTGTGGCTCGGAAGACCACAGTGGGCGATGTTTTGGTAGGAGGTGTAATGCATGTTTTAAGGAGGGGCATCTGATGAAGGATTGTCCTTTGCTGCAGCAGGATCGGAGGAGGTGTAATATGTGTGGGCAGATAGGCCATATTAGGAAGGATGTAATGCATAAGGGGGATGGGGTGTTGTGGTTCATACCGCTCTTTTGTTTAGTGTGTGATGATGGAATATCGACGCACTCTTGGTTTGAATACTTCCTCTCATGGCGTCCCGTGCAAGTTGGAATGCGTTGCCTGTGGTGGTATCCACACTGATGGCACACTGAACTGCTCTCCATGTCCTCGAATGAAGACGCTATGGTGCACTAGATGCGGAGATACCGGTCATCACGCTTGGGAATGTACGTTGTATCCAATGGGTGTCAAAGTGGCATTGATGTCATCTGCTGGTGGCCGTGGAGGAGGCCATAACCATCACCACGGTAAAGGTGGTGGTGGAAGGCGTAGTGGTGGTAAGGGCGGCAGCGGCCGCCACTCTCATTGATGTGTACAGTAATACCGTTCTAATATGGGCAGCACAAAGGGAGTATTAACTCATAAGATTGTCGACTTGGTAGTTGTTGATTGACTCTATTCCACTATACCATCTACTTCACTGTTCCTTCTCGGCTGTACAATAACGATATCACTGTTGCCTTTATTGCCGTCGTCCTGAGAGGCACGTTAAACGTTCCGTAACTCCAACAAGTGCCTGTTGTTGCGTTAGTCTACATCAACTCTGTCTAAGTTTTATGAAGTTTCCTCTCCTCTGTACGAGAGCTATGTGTGTGGTATCGGCGGCTCCGTTTAAGGCAAGGCTGTTGTTGTTTGATTTGGACGACACCTTGTGGCACACTGTGGCCACACTGGACGGAGCGCACAAGGCGTGGGTGGACTATATAAGGAGGAAGGGATTTATTGATGTCGCTGAGCAATATGAGGACAGGAAAGCGATGCAGCCGTTGGTGGAAGGACTGAAGGAGGAATGGAAGGCTAATTATGAAGAGAATCCACGCCCTTATTGGGACTATACTGTTGTTAGGAAGGTAAGAGGCATGGGATTAGGGAGAAGTGTGGTATGAAAACCTGGATTGTGCCTCAGCACTTGATTCGAAAGCTGCTGAGCAGTAGTGAGGCAGTGAAAAGTAATAACTTAGACCAGCTTGTTGAAGACTCCTTTGAGGTAGGAACACAGCGTCACGCGCCATGAAACTTAAAGCTTGTACCAGGTATGGGTTAAGAACCGGTCGAATGTAGCATGGTTTGAAGATGCCCCGAATACTCTTCGGCGAGTGAGGGAACGATGGCCTCATCTACGGATAGGAGCATGCAGTAATGGTAATGTTGACCTAACACAAGTTCCCAGAGCAGAGTAAGCGAGGGGAGCTCGAAATGGGGAACTTGATCAGTGGCGGATGCCAAGATCGGATATACCCTATTCGAGCCTATTCTTGGACTGATTCGCACAAGGAACACTTCTTGAGGAGGGCTGATTGAATGGATTCTGATAGAGCGTGATGTCTTTTTCTTAGAGGGTTATTCGACTTCACAATGAGTGCAATACAGGCAGGTGTTAGTAAGCCTGAGGCTACTATATACGAGAAGGCAATGCTGGCTGCGGAGTTGACACCAAGGGTAACAGCAGAGGAAACGGTAGGGCGTGGGTTCGATTCCCGGTGGAGGCATTTTGAAATTTAGCGCTAGTATCCTTGGTCAGATATTCATTGGGGACGATTTTGTGAATGATGTGTATGGTCCGGCACAATTGGGCATTCGCACTGTGTGGCTGAATGATAACGACAGACCTCGAGATAACGTCTGCACCTTCACGGGAAAGATACGCGATGAGGTTGATGTTAGTAAGGTGAAGGAAGATGCTATGATAACAGATATTAGGGACCTTCCAGAGGCCCTTGCGAATTTGATATGACGCTTTTCATTCATCATTAGTGCTAGTAGCGTCGTGTTGGTGTGGGGGAGGGGAGCTGAGAAGTGGTTAGTAATTACAGCAGCTCAATGACCTCAACGACACCTGTTCGCCTACTACTCTTCGACTTGGATGATACTCTGTGGGACATGCCTAAAACCTTGGCGCATGCTGAGGATAAATGGCAACAGTTCATGACAGAGAGGGGATATGGGGAGCTGGCTCAGCAATACAGGAAACCTAGGGTAGTAGTGGTTTATCTCATACCGCTCTCTCCTCGTCAGTTTATTAATTTTGTAATTCATATTAAGAATGCCGTTTGGTTCTTCTGCGAAAGCTAGCAATACTGGTGCGCCACGAATCAGTCAGCCGCCCCCGCCTTCGCTGGTGCCTGTCCCCAAGGCGGTAGCGGCCTTGGATGGGACTAGCGGGCCTGCGGTCCCACCAGTTCGATTGCTGTTATTCGATCTGGACGATACTCTGTGGGATGTAAATAGGACTTTAGATTTGGCGGAAAGACAGTGGCAGGAATTGATGCGTCGTTGGGGGTTTGATGAGATTGCTGATACTTACAAGAATTATCGTGTAGGTTTAGGAAGTGTGGTATGGCTCTACGTGTCTACCAAGTTGCAGTAGTACTTGTTGTTGTTTCTGCTGCTGCCGGCCTGAGGGATGTGAGCATAACCACGTGCATTTTTGGCACTATTTTTCCTTCAATACCTGTTCGTTATATAGTAACTGTGGCGTTGGTGTTGTTATCATTACATTGCATTTAATTCGGTCGGCAGGATGAGATGCGTGCATCACCAGTGTTTCTGATCACCTTCCAGTTGGATATGAAAGATGTTGCTGTTGGCTTTAGGACTTGATGGTCCTCATAGAAGCAAAGAGGAACGAATGGAGTGCAGATTATTGGGAGAGTAGAAGGCCTTATTGGAATTACTGTGAACTTAGGAAGGTACTTGGCACCGGCGTGGCGTGGGCAACAAGGGGGACAGTTTTTGTGTGCTCAGCATGTTTACATGGATATAATACATCATTACCTTTTACAAAAGGGACAGTATGCCAGTGAAAAGGACATTGCCTCCGTGGCAAAGACACTTAGTGAGGAATCCTTCCAGGTGAACTGTTGGGGGGTATACCAGTGTACTGTTGGGATTGGAGGAAAATTAGGTATGGCTGTCGGCGCGTCATGAAGTGGCTTGGTTTGAAGGCGCTATTGTGACGTTGCGGGCCATAAAGCAGCGGTATCCTGAGATTCTTCTGGGTGCAGTTAGCAACGGCACCACCGATCTGGACAGGATACCCGAGGCCAGGTGGGAATGGGATCCATTAAGAGGGGGTATTATCGCTGTTTTAGGGGGCTCTTTGACTTTTCTATGAGCGCTCTGGATGCCAACTGCACGAAGCCTGAGCCGGAGATATACCTGAAGGCGATAAAGGCAGCTGATGCCACTCCTGCTATTAAACCGGAAGAGACAGTAGTGACACAAGGGGGGACAGTTGTTTAGGCTGTTAAGGCTGTTGTTGCTGTTAGGTGTTCATCGGCGATGACTATTTGAACGATGTATGTGGCCCCAGTAAAGTGGGCCTTCGTACAATATGGATGAATGCTAAGAGGCGTCCAATGACCACAGTAGAGCCAATAACAGGGAAGACTAGGCCGGGCTTTGAGGGTGTCGCTGATGAGGATATTAAACCTACTAAGACTATCTTGGACATTAGGCAGTTGTTGGATGCTTTGGACGACCTCCAGGCATCTTTAGCGTAGCCCTATATATACACTTTGCCGCCTTTATTGGGGCGATTCATAGTATTACTACCACCGTCACTGCGCCCTTAAATTGCGGCCGTTTTATTGGTTCCTGTTCGACATTTCTGACCACTCCGGTGTGCAGATTTACAGTGTGCAGATTTCACCGTTCCTGAGTGATGACTTGTCTTGTGTTTAGTGACATCAGTTATAGAAGGCAATTAAGGTGTTTTTGTGAATGATTATTCGGCGGACGCGATGCTTGGGTGTATCGCCCAGGGTGGTGAGTAGAGGGTATAGGGTAATGGTGACTAGATGGTGCAGCGGGGTCTCGAGGATAGTGGATGGTCAAGAAGGCTCTGAGGTGGATTCGGAGAGGGCAACTGAAGGCAAGGATGAGGGCCAATCGAGGGACATACAGGAGGTGGATCCTATGAAGGTAGTAAGAGGGCTGGGTAGGGCGAGGAAGGCCTTGTAGGTGAGGCTAACAGCTGTACCCAAGCCGGAGACTGGTGTGGCACGACGATCAGTGGAGCAAGCATTGCTGGATGAGCGGAGGAAGAAGTATATGGAGCTGTATGAGAGTAAGGATGATTCATTTGAGGGGCGTTAGGTATAGGGTTAGGTACTGGTATTGCACGCTACCTTCCGCCAAAGGATCCGTAGGGGATATGGTGGGGATTTGGGGGAAATGTGGTAGTATTTAGGAACTCGTTCTTAATTGAAAAGGAGAGGCTAAGTGGTACCGAGCAGCGAGCTCAACGGGTCTTTGCCTTCCTACCGTGGCTTACTTTTGGTATTATGCTGGTGGCACCTTATTACGGTATGAAGTGGGCTTTGGCAAAAAGTGAGAAGGATGGAGGTTGGCTCACCAGGGAACCTTCTGTTGGTCAGTTGACGCCCAAGTTGCTGCGGAGGCTGCTGCTGCTGCTACCGAAGCGCAATCCGAGCCCAGAGCGATTGCGGAGGATAGCGAGCATCCATTGGATTCTATAGGATTTAGGGTGATGGACTATTGGGCGCTGCCTGAGGTCTTAGAGAGCCCATTACCACATCTCCTAGTGCTTTACGATAATACGTAAGTATGGGAAGAGGCCTTATCAACAACTACACACATTATGACCACATTCCTTCCTTATTTCTTGGTTCTTGTTCACCTTCTTCCCACACCCTATCGTTCGGTGTTGCCCCTAGACAGCATTGTCTATCTGTATCACGCTGGTTTAGATACGCCTCTACGGTATTCCTACCAGTTCTTCGATCCCTAGCAGCCTCATTAGCCAGAGCCACAAAAGGGCAGATGTCGACAGTGGCGGTGGAGCTACCTAAAGATGAAGCATCCAAGGATCTATTAAAGCAGTATCCTAGAAGCAGGTCACCTCATATACAATTTATAGTGTACTAGACTGGGAGAGTGGCGGCGGCGGCGGTGGCGGACGAATGTTGATGCAGGCCGCGGGCAACGTCCTCGGGTGAGGCTGGTGTGCTGGACTACGGTGGCCGATGGAACATGCAAGAGCTAGTTCGAACGTTTATACTGCCGACATTGCTGAGCAGGACGGCAGTGACTGTGGCACCGGAACGAAGGAGGAAACTGGTAAAGAGGCGGGGGATGTGGGGATTAGTGGGAATGGTCAGGTGCAAGACGCGCAACACCTTGATGTCACCACGGCGAACCTTTGGTCGGACTGTCTGTTCACATTACGTTTTATGCCTCGGAAAACTGCTAGAAATACCCCCTCTTGGAGTGTTGAGGACAGCCTCAGCTTGAGCCTCGATGAGGCTGTTGATCGATGCCGAAGGGAGCTGACTGAAGAGGAGCGGAAGTGCATTTAGGAAGCCTCCTCGTTCTCTTGTACCATTCCACAGCTTTCGGTGTAATAACCTTACGTGCGTTTCTGAGCTTGCCTTGCCTTCGGGTTGGCTGGGCTAATGTGGGGCTTCGATGTAGATTGCTGTATTTTATATAGTGGCTCATTATGAAGCAGCGGTTCACCTCAGTGGACGTGAGGGCTATGGTACGGTCTATAAGGCCTCGGCTTTTGGGGGCTAAAGTGGCTAATGTATATGATATTAATAATAAGGTAGGTCAACGTAGCTGTTGGAACTAAGCTCAAGTGCTGGAGCCTGGGGGAGGGGGCTCAGAGTGGCGATGAAGCCGCATTGGCATGTAGAATCAGGAAAGTTCAAACTTCGTCCAAAAGAGCTTTTGTTTTTATTTTTCCATATACAAGCTTCTTTTTAATTCAGCATTGTTTTGTCTTCGTGAAAGGGCTGGTGAGGGCTGCTGCTTACAGTATGTCTGGCATGTATGATAGATAGGTCTAGGTGTGACACGACGCCATGGATCCCTCGAATGCACGGTACTTCTCATTCAGTTGTATATCCTCAAGTTTACCTCTGCCACAGCCTCTACGGACACAGACGAGACCACAGAAAATAAATGGTAAAAATCGGAGAAGTCGGTATGAGTTTTACTGTTGGTAGGTTCCTGATTCTGGAAGCCGGCGTTCGATTCAATCTTACTGAGTACGAAAGAGGAAGTGCAGGCCTGCCGAGTGCGTGGACGATGAAGCTTCGGAAGTTGCTTAGAGGCAAAAGGCTCGGGGATATACGACAGGTGTTTGGAGGGGGTAGGGCAGGAAGGGAGACAGCAACTGTGTTTTGGTGGATAGGTCGGATCTGATAGAGTTATAATAATGGAGTTTGGCGCCGGAGAAAAGGTTGTTATTATTGCACTGGAAATGTAGTGGAGCTTTTAAGGGTTGGGGTGTAGGTGATGTTAGGTATGCTAAGGGTAATATAGTGGTAATGGACAACAGCTATAAGGTGACTATGTTATTGAGACGATATGCCTATAATGAGGAAGAGAAGGTCGAGGTTGGGTGTAGGTGGCTGCGGTAGGCTACTGGTCATTGTAATGTTATTCTTAGTGCCTTATCCCATGGCATTGGCTGCTAAGAAGGCTGATGAGGCTGATGTAAACGGGAGAGGTGGAGTATCTGATATTACTGATGATGATATAGTCAAAGAGCTGGATGGTAAATCAAACGTTAAGGGCATGAGCTCTGCCTTGTTGAAGTAGTAAAAGGGGATATGGGAGTGTTTCTTGTGTGTGGTGGAATGAAGGGACTTTAAATTATACTTTAAGTGTCATAGTTCTATGGTAACAAAGCTTGGGTGTTATGTGAAAACCATTGGCATGTGGTGTTAAAGTCGCAGTGGTATGCTTACATTGGCCGCGTATATTCGTGTTGGTCGAAAACACACTAAGGGGAATAAAGGGCATTTCGTTGGCATGTCCAGGCGCTCTTCCAGCGAGCTTTAGTGATGCATGCTGCGTAGTAGTGGTTCATTACCTCCATTACCAATGGTGGGCTCTGTCTTAGGTTCGTACCATTTGCATCACCCCAGATGGCGACACTTGCGGTGAAGAGCTCTATGGAGGACGGGGAGGTAGAGCGGCCAATCATTTTGTGTCGGGCATCGTATCGTAGGTTGAACCTAGCAAGATTCTCCGAAGCGCTATCGAGTGGTGTTATGCGGCCCTCTCTGAAGTGTCAACTATTAAAACTGTAGCAGGCTATGGTTTGAAGGAAGAAGGAAAGGAGGGGAAGATTGTTGACTATGCACCACTGAAACGGCTGCTGAAGGGCGGCGGTAGGGTAGGGGTGCTGTCTGAAAAGAATGAAGTGCCCATTATCAGTGCCGTAAATTATTACGCATACCATTCTATTCCGTATACTTCGGGGAACATACCTAGTACTTCGGAGAACTAGGTATATACCTAGTTCTCACCTGTTATAATACAGATTATCATATTTGACATAAAGATGCTAAGATCAATAAACTGGCTCGATTTCAGTTGACTATGTACGCCTAGATATATCTAGACCCTAGATATGATAATGAAATAAAATTGACTTGATAGTTATATATCTTACCTGCACCTACCTGCGCCAACAACAATCTTGAGTAGACCATCAAAGAGCATTGCTGATATGGTTGGTGGTGAATATGGCTCAGGTTTGGATGACGGAATGATTACCGAGTACCAGTCCTTTTCGGAGTGTGTTGATGATTACTACACTCGCCTGATGAGGGCACAGCTTGAGAGCCAGCTGGTGCAGAAGGAAACTCAGATGAAGTCTAAGGTGGGGGGTTGGTGTGGCTGTGGCGGAGATAAGGATAGTACCGGTGCTGATAGGTTGAGAATATTAAGGCTGATCAAAGCAGGAGAATGGGGGAGCTCGAGAAGGAGCAACAGTCCCTATGGGATCAGGTAGCACCGCCTCGCAACGTTTGCTATATAGACTTTCCCCTCAAAGGCAGTGGCGCTCGAAGCTAATACGGGAATCGCTGATGCTGCCATACAGATGGTTAATGCGCTGTTAGCAGCCAAGGTAGGGAGGTGGGGATTACCGATGACCGTAATTCTATCAGCTGCGCTGGGATGATCTGGCGATTGCTATCAAACAGCAACAGAGAGCCGGGCATCCGTTGGCAACGCACATACGTCAGTTAGCTCTCAATAATAATAGAATATCTATAGTTCTGGAGAAACCAGGTATGGGGGGATGTGGGGGTGGTAGGAGAAGTAGGTAAAGTAGGTGCCGTGGAGAACGAAGATGAAGATACTACAGTGGAAGTTTGGCTGGATCTGTCCCAGTCGGCTCAGGTGGGCTCGGCAGATCGGTGAGTAAATGATATTGCGTGGGTATTTCAGAGTAATGTGGCACTGTTACATGAAGAAAGAAAGGCTATGAAGGAGAAGATGAGCAAGACAGAGGATCAGATGGCCAAGGCGGTTAAGATCGCGGAGAAGAGGCTCAAAGGTGCACAGTCGCGGTTGCCTTCTTAATGCTGAGGTTACTTATATAGGAAAGACGGCGGGGAATGAGGGCGCTGCTACATTGGGTGGTGCAGAGAAGCAGCTGTTGGCCAAAAGACGGAAGAAGTTTTGGTTCCAGAAGTTCTTCTGGTTTATATCAAGCGATCGTCTCTTAGTTCTGGCTGGTAAGGAAATGGCTGTGTTATTGAGGCTAAGCCTGATTTAGGTAGGGACGCTCAACAGAATGAACTGCTGTGGCGAAGATATCTGGCACCGACTGATATATACGTGCACGCGGATCTAGCTGGTGCAGCAACAGTCATTATTAAAATGCCGAAGGGGGGAATCGAACCTCCGCAGAGAACTCTTGCTGAGGCAGGTCAGTACTCATTGTGCAGGTAGGCTGGCTCAGTTTGCGGTTTTTCTATCAGAAGTTGTTGTAGGTCACGTGCTTGGGACAACAAGATAGTAACATCAGCCTGGTGGGTGTGGGCCAAACAGGTCTCTAAAACAGCGCCCACAGGAGAGTTCCTTTCGACCGGTAGCTTTATGATTCGAGGCAAGAAGAACTTTTTACCGCCGAGTGGGCGATTGGAGATGGGCTTAGGGGTTATGTGGACGGTCACGGACGACAGTGCTGAGAAGTAAGCTCTACATGGGAACCCTGCTGCTGCTGATGGATGGTTACAGGTATCGTGCACAGAGGCTTCAAAGGGAGAAACAGATGGAGGAAGAGAGGGAGAAAGAGAAGCCTGTTGAGAGTAGAAATGAAGAAGACGACGAGGGCCCTGGTGTGGTTGAAAACTTCGATTTCAATCCGAAGGGAAATGATGAGCAAAACTCTGACAAGAAGAATGGCAAGAGAGAAGGAGGTCAGGCGGGCAATAAGGGGGCGATGAGCCGGCAGCAACGAAAGCAGGCGAAGAAGGGTGCGACGGGAAAGGAGGGTAGGCAGGCAGATTGGTGCAACCGACAGTGACTGGTTGTCAGGATCTGAGGAGGAGGAGGCTGGTGACGAGGCGAGAGCGACACCACAGGAGAAAGGAGAGAAGACGAAGCCGTTGACTAGACACCAGCGGAAGAAGTTGGCAAAGATAAAGGAGAAGTATGGGGATCAAGATGAAGAGGAGAGGGAGATCAGAATGAAGTTGATGGGGAGCAAGGAGGTTAAGCTGCTGGAAAAGAAAGAAGATGAAAAGAAGGAAGAGGAAGGCTTGGAGACCAAGGTTAGTTGGTTCGAAAATCTTGACTGCTCGTCTGGGAGAGGATTGGAAGGCTCGCAATACGCGAAACTAACAAGTCGAAGAAATGATTTGGCACCTCTCGTGACAGTGAATGATATATTGAGAATTATAGTACATTATAACGAGCATACTTTCTCCATTGCTGTCGGTCAAGCGCCTCCCCGAAAAAGGAATCCATTTACTATTTAACAAACCGGTGCATGTTTCAGGAGGATGAAAGTGTTGACAAGAGTAACGAGATCACCACGGGCAAGAACATCTGTTTCAAATGTGGTGAGGAGGGGCATCTCGCAAGTGCCTGTCCAAATGCTGGAAAGGGCGAGGAGGAGCAGCAGCAAGAGGAAGGTGAAGTGGATAGTGACGATGAAGATGAAGAGGAGAAGGTTACTAGTGGAGGAGGCATTGCTCACACCCTGGATAGGCTACAGGCTTGGCCTGATTGGAAGGAAGATGAAGTGCTCGGTGCTATTATGGTATGTGCGCCCTACCAAGCAATGACTCATGTAGGAAAGATTATTATAATGTTGGAGATCATGTGTGATGGTAGATACCAATAAAGGTTAAGTTTACACCAGGGCAGATGAAACGTGGCAAGGCAGCTCAGCTGGGAATAAAGCTCCTGCAGGGTCAATTAGAAGGCGAGCTACGGTCAGCCAGAGCAGCCGCGTCTAAGGCCTCCAATGAAGAGGATGGGGAGGCTTCGGCAAACGCTGCCACCATCACACGACATGCTTTGGATTTGCTTCGATTGGTGCCTATTGAGGAGGCGTCCGATGCTATTGGTGTTAGTAATGTTAAGTTAGCAGCGAGTGGAGTTCAAAGACTACAGCAGAAGTCTAAGAAGGAGAAGAAACAGTTAGCAAAGCAAAGAGAGAAGGAGGCGCTTCTGGCCATGGACGGATAATAACAACATCGTACACTTGCTAAATATCATCATCATTGCTTACAAGCTCAACTACCACTGCCCTCCTGTTTCACACTTGTCTAGCGGTTTCAGCTCACACTTCGCATCGCTGTGTTCAGTGTCACGTCTCCGTCCTGGGGTCACCGTGGCTTCGTTCAGTGCGAGTCTCATGTTTGCTGCTGCGCTTCCAGGAGAGGGCCTGGTGGCCAGACGGCCTCAGATTCCCCTGGCAAACCCACACCCATCTTCCTCTGCAACAGCCGGTTCTGATGCCGCCCATCCACATAAAAGTAGGCTCCGTCTCTTTGTTAGAATACAGTTGTTGATGGCAGAGGAGAACGGTAAACGGAAGTTGATATGGTTGAAGTCCACGAAGCCGGATTTAATACCGAGTATACCGATGACGGGCCTTACTAAAGTTATGGTGTCTAAGAATCCTCCGTGGAACAGAAAGATCCTATGTGTAGGGCAATTGCCATGATGCGGAGGGGGGAAGCTCGCTTAGATTAACCTACCTATCGATCTTCTTGTCAACTTTGTGATACAAAAGGTACCGGGTAATGACGAAGATGAGGAGGGCAAAAAAGTGGACTGTAGGTGGAGGCTTCCACTGGGCGGTTGGGGCCAGTTGCTGGCATTCAGATGAGAGTTGGGCTATCCGAAGTGAGACGGCGAAGTGTTCTGATTTTCCTTCCCTTGTCTTCGCGGATGGACGTACCATCACTCTTGGCCGGTCTCATACAACGTGGCTCGAGCCGAACGCAACCATTTTCTTCAGAGGCCTCCATGGTAGGCTGTATGATGTCTAGCAATATATGGGCACTGTTAGGTGCTGCTGAATATGCGGATTGCGGTTTCCGGTTTGTATTTGAAGATGCACCGACAACACGTTCTGAAGGATGCCGGGTAGCCTCAAGGACGATGACGCGTTCACGTCGTTCCTATCTTTTGTCCTTGTACTGTCTGGGAGTTCTTTCCGGCAGAGTAGAGTAGGCGTCTCAACCGTATGAGCATCCTCAGATACTCCACACCGACCAGGCTCATCCGGATGCAAGTGTGCCATCTGGAAGCAGCAATCCAACAGCTGGGCTGACAGCGACAGGGCCTTCAGCTGCTCCATCCTCTACGATCACAGCCGTTCCTGCTAACAGTCCTGGAGGGTCCGAGCCGAGCACAGCTCCTCCATCTAGGTCGACTGGCCTTGGAGGAGCTACAGCTCCTGCTGGTGTGGACCCGGAATGGTTACAGGCAATAATGGCTGCATTCGAGAATGGTGAAGTTGAAGCAAAGAGGAGAAGACTGCTGGCTAAAGGAGATGTTGTTGACTTGGTCGATTTGGATGATGATGATGACGACAGCCCCCCTGCTGCCAAACATCAATCTTTCGAAGGTGTCGACGACGAAGATGATGATGAGGAAACCACGTACGAAGATCTACAATGTGCTATATGCCAGGTGGGTCTGCAATATGACAACAGGTTGTAGCTTTCCAGTGGTACTATTATTTTCAGTTATACATGTATAACCCCATAAGCCTCTGGGACTGCCTTCATCCATATTGTTCTTCTTGCATGAGTCGCTGGCTTAAGAACCACGCAGACTGCCCTCAGTGTCGGGCACCTGTCATCAGCGTTCGGCCGAATCTAAGCCTTGGTAGCCTCATCAACACCCTCTACGCGAAAAAGAAAATAACAGGTATCATCTCTACCTGAGTGTCATCTTCGTTGTGTACGATTTCATTTCTTAAAAAGTTTTGCACTTTTTCATTTCCGCGAAGTAAGTCGTTGTTATAAGTTTGCCTCTCTTCAGATCCGAGATCGGAGGAAGAGAAGAAGGATGCTGATGCTGCTGACACTTTAAAAACACATCGGTGAGCAGTACCTGGTGTTCAGTGTTGCTTATCAGCATCTGCGTAGTTACGATATCAATAGAATTCGTGGCCAATGAGAGGAGGCCATGTCGACCCTTGGTCCCCGAGAAGTGAGTCGATACTCCCCACCCAGTCTACGTCAACTTCGTCGCTTGTTCAGGGTGTAATCTCGAGGCTTGCATTAACTACTACATGCTATTTACTGAGAGCCGCCTACCGGGTAGGTTAGTCCGCAGAACAATGTTCGGGCGTTCCAATACAACTGCATGTTATCGCTGTTTGTAGTCCTGACCTCCATCTCCGCTGTTTGCTTGACCAACTGATGCCGGACTCGCCTACAAGGAGTTACATGCAAAATTACAGTGATGGCAGCAGCCCGGCAAAGTTTAATTTATATTGAATGGTTTCTCAATAATGTATTAAGTTGAGCTGGGGTGTGGAGGCAACATCCAACGGCATATATAGTAGAATATATCATATTTATTCAGGTCGTCGTTGCTAAGTTTGTTCGTCTATCTATTATCCGCTGTGAAATGTTAACTACCCGTAAGTTGGTGAAGGCAATCCATCCTGCGTGGACACATTTCCTGACGTTCAAGAGGGCGTCACTTCCATCATCTTACTAGGAACATATTTCCTGACGTTCAAGAGACCGTCACTTCCATCATCTTACTAGGAACACTCCGTAAGAAGAGTTTGTGTGCTCATATTCTGCTCCAAGTTAATGGTTCCTTGGACACTCTCTAGCGATATAACACATGATAGTGCTGTTGGGGCAAGAAAGAGGGGAATCTGGTAACTGGAGCAGCCCGTCTATGATTGCTTGACCTGCGGTCGATGACTCGCCAATCACTACTGATCGCAAAAAGTGATGGGCGAGGTGGATGTCCTCCCGATGGAGGTTGTGATACTCGTAACTCAACATTTTCCCGTAGTGAGGCTGAACGAACTCATTTCAAGAGATTGACCGAGAATTATTGAGCAAAAATGGGGAGAGTTGCTAGATTGTCTTCTTAGCGAAACCAATAGAGCCGATATCATAGGTGAATTGTACAAAATAAGCTTTGAATAACGGGCCACCAAGTATCCAACGATAAGGGGCCGCTGGGCGAACATCAATCCCAGCGATATCAATTGTACAGTTGCCTGGGCGATGATCTAAAGGATAAGCATAGTCCTTCCAGTCAATGAATAACCTTGTAGTCAGGCCTTCCTCATCATCGGCCATTATGTCGAACCAGATCTCTGGCAGCTTGCTGATGTCCGAGCAATCCAATATCATATGTTCTTTAAAATGAACAAACTTGCCTATATGCTCCACCAGCTTGTTGACTTCCTTGACGGGCCCAACAATAACGTTAGAGCCTGAATCAAAGAGAACCCGAGCCTTCTTGATGTGAAGGGCTTCAGACTCCGTCCCTGAACGATAGCCAGCTTCGTCAATATTCAGGATCCAGCCTTGATCATCCCTCTGATGAAGCGTGACAAACGGTGCATGCCAAGTCGGATCAGGATCTCCACCTGCAGTCAGATGCCCAACCTCAGTAGATCTCCTCGGATAGGTTATCGAGAATGTCAATCTCCTCACAGCCCCATCCAAGCCTCTAACTACCTGGTGAATGAAGGAGTAGGGAGCACGCGAGAATTCCGGTTCCTTCTTCAGTGACAAGGTCGGATAAGGAGGAATGTCTTCCGGGGAATACTGCTTGACAACACCAAGACGATAGTTCAGAACATGGACCTCCGTTCCGTTGGGGAGCTTAACACCAAGATTCGCGTTATGGCGGAAGTACGTAACAGTGGCTCCGTCTGCAAAACGAGCAGTCTCGTTTTCTTTACTGCTCTCTACACAAGAATCACCAGGACAAGAATAACAACCAGCTGTGAAAGTATGACATCTCTGTGATCCGAATGCACTTTCATAGAGAACGTACGTCTTCTTACCACCGGTATCGGGGAGGACTCTGACGGTCTGGCCATCGAGCACCAACTCAACCCAAGCACTGTCTTCAATTAGCTCTATGGGAAAGTCGACAGCCCCCGGCGGGAGAGAAGCTGAGCACAAATGTATAGGCAGGATGATATATGGCATGTAACATAGTAAAGCCGCAGATAGCGGGAAGATGGTCATGGGATTCCGAAAAGGTTCCTTGGAAAGTTCGTCAGTTCCTGTGATGCAGTGCAACAGTACACGCTAGTGGATAGTAACCACTGACTTTATTAGTAGGAAGTATCCACCGGATACTCACTGCAAATAAACATTTTGATCACAGATGTCACATTGCGACATCATTTGTGACAGTCACAAATATATCCCCGCTCTTGCAGACGCAAGCGCACGGTTGAAGCATAACTTAGTGTGTTAATGGCGCCACTGGAGCCCACCGAAATATGCTTGGTCGAGCAGATTTCAATGTCGAACGCAAATCCAGCATGAGGAGTATCTCAGTTTCTTCATCACTTAACCCTTTGTTCTGAGATGTCAGCTATACCCAAACTGGTTATGCTCAAATCCTCCTGCTTGGACACTTTCCTGATATCCAAATAAGGGACTTCACCTACATTAGGGTGGCAGCTAATCCGAGACCAACAGAAGGTGCTTTAGTTGTCAGGGTTGAGCCTTGTTGGAGTCATGATTCCATGGAAGCCTTGTAGGTCCGTCTGAGAACAAAGCTTCGCATTCACTTCGAACTAAGAAAGGAGTCCTCAGCTGATGAACCCGGTAACTGCGCCATGTTCCCTGTGATAGGGGGCTCTGTTCTGCCGACTCCTTCTGTAGGCGACTCCTGGGTATTCATAAACAGAGCTAGGGAGTGTAAAGATAGGCCCTACATTGGTGATACTATCGAAACTAGCCGCCCTGTACATAAGGATGAGGCAGTCCGTCTCATGCCTGGTTATCTTATTATACTAGGGAGACCAGGTTAGACCCAGTAGCGCTAATACCCGATACCTCACTGTCGACAGTTGGTCCAAAGTATCTATTGGGTTTTCAAGCCATCTTCGGCAGCGCATCCAGTGATAATACTGTGGACAACAACCAAGGGTTGAGCAGTCCTTCGACGAGTCTCCTGCGTTGTGATCAAAATCAAGGAGTTTCTGAGGAAGCCGACACACCTCCCCTGCATAAGAGAGCCAGGCTTGAGTTCTCGGGAAGATCGGATAACGACTGCTATCGAGAGCTCGAGTGCGCCATATGCCATGTAAGAAAGCCAAACTCCGCCATCTACGGGTAGCGGTTTCAGGAAGTTATGTACAAGCCAGTTAGCGTTACGCCCTGCATGCACACCTTCTGTTCTTCCTGTTTGAGCGTATGGCTTGAAAAGCATGGCACATGTCCCTTGTGCCGCCTGGCTATTGGCGACGCTCAGTTGAACCGGACTGTGGGGAATTTGATCGAAGATCTGATCCGCGAAGGAAAAATTAGAGGTGGGCGTCAATCTGAGTATGGAAATCTCGCTCAGCTAGCTTTGGTGATTTTGATAGACTATCGTACCGACAAAGACCGGACAAGTGCGAACAAGCGAGATAGCCTTGGACTAACAAAGTACAGTGAAACCTCAGCCGGTGTTACAAGCGTTATCGGAGTCGCAGGTATGATATGAAGTCGATGAGCCTCAGAAGAGCTCGCTTACAGCAATTAGGCCATTAACCTGACCCAGTGAATAGCTATTCCGCCTAATATGCCAATCAAGTATACTTCAAAGGAGGCCATACAGACCCGAAAGATTTCCTATGCGTGCTTTTAGTCGGCAAATATGTGATGGCATGCAAAGATCCTCTGTAGGAGGGTTACTAGTTCCTACTTAATCTCAAGGTATGTGTTTCGTTGCAACGCTGGCTTGTCACGAACGATTGTCTTCTTTGACTTCTTTGACTCATGGCTTCTACTGTATACCCTGAAAAGCCCGATGAGCGCGCCAGAGCATTCTTCCACGCATTGGACCTCTATAACAGAAGCATTGCTGAGGCTCTGGAAGGAGGCATTTCATCTAAGCCACAGGTGGCTTCCGAAGAGCCCGCTGTGGCCATGCCGGTTGGGCAAGCGATCGACCACGTTCTCGAAAAGAAACAAAGCCGAAGAGGGGGAGTAAGATCTGAACCGGACTGGGATGGTGTGCGACAGAAGCAGTCGGGTAAAGAGAAGGCAAGAGAGACAGCGTGTCCGGAATCACCTGGTCGAGAAGAGTTAGAGAGCGCTGTCCGGGCAAAGACGGAACGGCAGAAGTTACAGGACAAGCTAGATGAGTGGAAGGTTGCTTGCATGCAACTCGAGCAGAATATAAAGGCGGAGCGTAGCAGAGCATCGGCATTGAAAAAGAGTATTCAACATGTTCGTGATGAACTTGAGAAGATCCTTGACCGCAGAGGGAAGTTGTTGGTTCGAAAACACCGAGCGATGGAGGAATGCGAAGATTTGGAGCGGCAAGTGGGCGAGATCGTTGGCCGGCGCGGAGCTCTCATGGCTGAGCTGAGCAGAGACCGTCAGGATATCCGGTAAGGTGGTGATGTTGCTGCAGGAGTCCTGGGTGCATATAAGTAGGTTACTGAAGAAGTCCCTTGCAACAGCTAAAGCAGAGAAGATCGAACTGGGTCGACTAGTTAGTGCGGCCAAGTCAGAAGCACGGCGTTGGGCCAATGGCATTATTCATCGTGCCCGTGAGGCTCAGAACGAATCTGAAATTCGGCTCACCAATATGGCTGTTGGCGGCGTGGGCACGCCACATAGGGAGGGGAGTGTATTGGAGAAGCAACATGAGGGGGAATCGAAACCACGGCCATCGAGCGAAAGGTGGAATCGCAGGCGATTCTCGCCTGAAGCTGTCGCAGCGAAGGATCGTGGTGCTCGGGCTAACTACCATGTTGAAGAGTGGATGCAGAATCCTCCTATACTTAACCCGTCAATGAAGCGAGAAACTCCAGGCTTCGTAGGAGTGGAGGAGCCACTCAATCAGAGCCCAGCAAAGAGGAGTCCTAGCTTGAGTCCACGCTGGACAGAGCTTGATTCTGCGAGACATTCCGGTGCTAGTAGCAGCTCATGTATAACCATACCGTTATCCGGTGATGTTGGTTGATCCTCTACGATGGCGAGGGTGTTGGGCACAGTACTCTCGGAGGATTCCCTATACAGGACATAGTTGTATTTTTGTATTCTATGGCTACATACGGGGGTGGTTCCTCTTCGTCTACTGCTGCCCCAAGTGCACCGGATGGTGGTGCTCCTGTTGCTGGCCGACGGCTCAAGTCGCTATGCCCACACATCCTCCCTGATGTGGAACTTCGCTCTGAGACCTGTATTAGAGTAGGTCGGGGCCCTCCTAAGGGAGGCGACAATCTAAAAGTTGTAAGCGTAAAGTCGAGACTCCACGGAGTAGCTCTGGCGTCAGGTCAACTTGAACATCCCACAAGTCTCAAAGTTCCATTTTGAACTGTCCGTCGGTCCACCTCTGCCCGGTCAATCAGGTAAGCTGGTTTAAGACTCGCTTGTGTCTCGGAGACTTCGTGTCTCAGTGCCTGGCTGGATCCTGAGTAATCGAAGTAGGGGTGGCACGTATGTAGGACGGAATATACAGAACTGTCGTAAAGTAGGAGTCAGCGGAGTGTCCACGGTGGCCGACGGGGAAGTTATACTTCTATTTCATCCCAATCGAGGTAGACTGATGCTTTGCCTTCACATAGTCGTATCATGCCTCAGGACCTGTGATAGGATATCAGTTCATTATGGGCAGTGCTACCGCTCAACCACAGCCCGCTCAACAACCGGTTACTCCTAAACTGTCGGGGCAGAAACGTCGGAGAGATTCGAGCTCGTCCGAGCTTCCTGGAGAGGAGGAAATTTCAGAAGAGCTGCGGTGTGCTATATGTCAGGTGCCCCGCACAGCATTCTTGCTGTTCTCTAGTTCCCTCTTGTATATCAGGATCTTATGCATCGCCCTGTATCCGTCCTGGACTGTCTCCATAACTTCTGTTCGTCGTGCCTAAGCCAGTGGCTTCAGCGCCACACTGACTGTCCTCAATGCCGGTCTAGAGTGAGAAGTGTGAAGCCCAATCGAACTGTGATTAACCTTACCGAGAAGCTTATTGACGCCGAGAAAATCAGAGGTGACGCATGGCCCGCCTATCGGAAGTGAAACCTTCGATGATCAGATAGACGATCCGAGCAAGATAAGAAGGCTGCAGATGATGCAGATGCCTTGCTAAAGAACGAGTAGGCACTTGAATGATTAACACTCTCTCCATACTACTACTCAGCTACGACCTCGGGAAGGTGAACCGACAGTTTTTGCTGGCGGCTCATGGTTCTGCAGCCTCCACAGGGACGGCGGGACGGAGCGATTATACTGATTACGATTACTATGACTCGGACTCTGAAGGATCTTCTTACAGCAGTGAGCCTGTACTTTTACTGCGTTATGAGCTTACTGTATTATCCTCAGTTCCTTCCCCAGGGGTCTTCATCAGTGGATCCGCAGTACGGGTGCCGCGGAGCCGGCTGTGCAATTTCTGTGGTGTGACGAACCCGGGACCAGGGTGGGATTGAGGGTTGGTCTGGACCAGTTATGTCGCCTAACTTCGATCAGGTCATTATGTAGACAGAACGCTGTTCACTTGGCATGCTCACGGTGCCAGGGGCCCGTGCCTGATAGGCCAAACTTGAATGTTCGATGTGCCATCTGCGAGAAGGTAAGTGCTATAATCACGATCGTCGCCACTGTCCTCCGTACTGCCGCCGTCTTCTAGGTTTACTGCACCCCGGCAACGTATCGACCGTGCTTAGCTTGCAGCAGCGTTCCGGTACATTCTCCACTGCTGTGGCTAGAGGATCCGAGCCTGCGAAAATTAAGAGATTTTGTCACGGACTCAAGCTCGCATCTGCCTGTTATTGCTCGAGCATTTGGCGACAACTTCTTCGAAGTTGCAGCGTTCCAGGAGCATTTGCAAGGCAGCGCCAAGACCATTGCCGACGTAACTCGAGAAGTGCTGAGCCAGGACATGAATGCAAAATTCGAATTTACCATTGACGGAGCCAGGCGCGAGCTGTGCGTTCGGGACTTCTACAACGACAATACCGTTTGCTCCGCGTGTGCTTATGAAGCCGCCAAGCAATGCATCTTCACGTATCGTAAGAACCTACCAGATTCCCAGCTTCCTCAGCGATGCAGGGGACGAGATAACTGCTGGTAAAGACTGCTCCGCGCGGCCTGTGACGCCATGCCTGCCTGTCAGGTACGGGTTGGCTTGCCGAACTCAAAAACACAATCCGACACACGCCGCTCGGCTGAATCATATATGCGATCAAACTAGATTCTGAGGACGCTATACAAGGGACTTTTTACCCACGCGATAGAGAGTCGAGTTCGTCGCGCCAATTTCGCTGATGGCTCCACGGATTATGTCCCCTTGATTTTCTCTTGGCGCACAGAGGTTTTCTTGCTGCAAGTAGGCTGGGTAGACGGGATAGTGGTCGAAACAGATCCCCTCTGTATACCATCGCAGTGGGACTCACCCCGGGGTGATCACTTTTGTCGAAGGTCATAAAAATTTGCATTTTTTCATCGCTTCGCTCCGCTTTCCCTTGCGTGCTGGTGTACGCAGACGCATGCGGTGTCGCGCCTCCTGCGATATTTTACGAGTTTCAGGGAATCCGTGGCCCTAATTCCGTGGCTGCTCATTAGGGAAGCTTAATTTAAGCCCGTTTTACCGCAGTCTCACTACTTGATATTTTATCATGGCTCAGAGTGTTGCCACCATCGATCCTGAACAATATGCCAAGGACCTCCATTCAATGGCCGACGATTTGACATCTATGATTGATGAACTGAACTGCGATCCCATCATAGTACGATTTGCTTGGCATGACAGCGGTACCTACGACAAGTCCCTACCATGGCCAGAGTGCGGAGGAGCTAACGGTGGTATAATCTATGATGTTGAACTTAAACATGGTGCTAACGCTGGCCTCGCCAAGGCCCGCAGGTACTTGGAGCCAATTAAGGCAAAGTATCCTAATGTCTCCTGGGCTGATACCATTCAGTTGGCTTCTGCTTATGCTGTTAAGCATTGTGGTGGACCTGATATGATCCCCAATATGAAGTTTGGTAGAAAAGACATCTCCGGCCCTGAGGAATGCCCTCCTGAAGGGAGATTGCCCAACCCGGAAGGAGCCGACCACCTGAGGACGATATTCTATCGCATGGGTTTCAACGACCAAGAGATTGTCGCTCTGTCGGGAGGCCATACAATCGGTAGAGCCTTCAAGGACCGGTCTGGCACCGTTGAGGAGTCTGCTGGTCATGGTACCCAATATACCAACGGTGAGGCTGTCGCCCGCAAGGATGCGAAAGATGGTATTGGTATGAAGGGTGGCCGATCCTGGTGCAGGAAATGGCTCAAGTTTGATAACGAGTATTTTGTTAACATCTTAGAAGATGCTAAAAGGGACAGCGAGGATGACACCGGGCTGCTGGTTTTGAAGAGCGATAATGCTCTCGTATCCGACCTCTCGTTCAGAGAATATGTTGAGATATATGCCGATGACAATGATAAGTTTTTAGAGGACTACGAGAAAGCGCACATTAAGTTGAGTGAGCTCGGAGCCGAGTATGTTGTTGAAGGAGGCATTAAAATGTGAGCTCCGTGCCAAGAGCTCTTCTGTACTCGTCACCTTGTAGGTCGACTCGTCACCGTAGTTGCCTATAAGTGATGATTGAGAAAAGCCTCGCTATGCTGTATTGTTTACGGGCACTTCTGGTTACTTCTAGGGAGCATTGAGATGCTAAAAAGGCATCTCTTCCAATTGATAAATTTGTCGTCTATTCTCTCAATAACAATGATGGTCCACTGTAGGTGGGGTGAAATGCCGCGCATACTATCGCCGCCGCCCTCCTACTGCAGCTGGGCTTCTAGCCTCTCATTTTACAGATTGCTATGTTGTTGTGTTCTTGGACAACCTCAAAGAGCCAGTTGCCTAGTCGTACAGTGATCCTCATGAACCGTGAATAATATGTGAATTATGACCGAAAAGTGGGTTGGACTCGCATTGAATATAATCGCGTTACGCGGCCTTGCTTCGCCATGGAATTGCTAAGGCCAATTTAACGAAGGGAATAATAACTGTCAAGGCCATGTGAATTTGATCATCAAACCATGCGCCTTGCAATCGATCAGACTGCGTTCCCGTCCCTCCCTACGCTAGTCCTGCAGGAACCAAAGCTTGTCGCGTTACAATGTGTTATCCGTCAATTGCTACCGTTCAATTATAAAGTATAAGGTGGGAGTAGGTACAGTTGAGAGTTATTACTTGAATATATTATTTCGCAATCATTCGTCAAAATGAAAATTTGGATCCCCATTTCCTAGTACTTTCTTCTTCAGTTATCTCTTCGCCTTCCATCCCTTCTATACTTCATGGGAAACATTATCGAGTGCTGCCGTGGTGATAGATCGCAGCCTGTGCCTACTGGTGCATCTTCCTCTACCGCGAGGCCAGTCCTGCCCACCCCTGTTGTGACGCGAAATGTCGACACAGCACAGTACACGAAGGACCTCCAAGCCCTTGCGGCAGACTTGAGCGCTATGATTGACAGGCTGAACTGTGACCCTATTATCGTTCGATATGCCTGGCATGATGCTGGTACTTATGATAAGTCGCTTCCATGGCCCCAATGTGGTGGCCCTAGCGCCGGCATTATTTACGACACTGAGTTGAGCCACGGTGCCAATGCTGGGCTGATGAAGGCAAGGAGATTCCTTCAGCCAATTAAGGCCAAGTATCCTAATGTTTCCTGGGCTGATACCATTCAATTGGCTTCTGCTTGTGCTGTTAAGCATTGTGGTGGACCTGATATGATGCCCAATATGAAGTTTGGTAGAAAAGATATCTCCGGCCCTGAGGAATGCCCTCCTGAAGGGAGATTGCCGATGCCTCAGGGAGCCGACCATCTGAGGACGATATTCTATCGCATGGGTTTCAACGACCAAGAGATTGTCGCTCTGTCGGGAGGCCATACAATCGGTAGAGCCTTCAAGGACCGGTCTGGCACGGTTGAGGAGTCCTCTGGTCATGGTACGCAGTATACCAACGGTGAGGCTGTCGCCCGCCTAGACGGCAAAGATGGTATTGGTATGAAGGGTGGCCGATCCTGGTGTAGGAAATGGCTCAAGTTTGATAATGAGTATTTTGTTAACATATTGGAAGATGCTAAGGCTAAGAGTAAAACTGATAATGGGCTTCTTGTTCTTGAAAGTGACAATTGCCTCGTTACTGATCCATCATTCAGGAAGTATGTCGAGATCTATGCTAAGGATAATAATAAATTCCTGTGTGATTATGCCCAGGCCCATATTAAGCTCAGCCAACTAGGTTGCCAGTATATCGTAGATGGTGGTATCAATATGTAATGGCGTCCTCACGACTTGAACCAGCTCCTAAACGGTGCCCTCGAATCAAGTTAGTCCGCCCTTTGATTCTAGCTCGGTGTCAAAATGACCTGATGCATTTACTTTAGATTGTGTTTACCAGTAGGATGTTCATCCACAGTAGCATCGTCGCTACTAATTCTACTTCTCCATTTTTCGCGCCCAGTGCGTTTCTTCCCTCCGGAATCATTTATAGTGTCGAGTTCTTAGTGATCTCAGCTAGTTCCATGTTCCCTAGCACAATAACATCGGCTTTAATCAATTGCCTGAGCTTATTAGTTTTGACGTGTCCGACCCTAAGCAATTGACGATCAAAAATTCTAGCCGAAGCCAATAAGAGACTTTCGCACCGGCAACCGTTTGCAGCACTCGTGTTTTAGCGTAAACACATTGGGCTAGTGTCTAGCAGGTTTAGCACTCGAGTTCGTTACAGATCGCTAGCACCGATGTTTTGTTGTAGGTTGCCCGATTTTACCGCCTTCCAGGCATTCGTATAAATGGGTGGCATTTGTGATTCTTGCAGAGGAAGTACTTCCAAGCCTGTACCGGCCCCGGCAAACGCTGAAGTAGTGAGGCCTGCCGCTCCTGCTTCTGGGCAAGTGGATACTGTGCAATACTCCAAGGACATCAAGGCGATGGCAGCTGAGTTAACAGCTATGATTGATAGACTAAACTGCGACCCCATTATTGTCCGCTTTGCTTGGCATGACAGCGGTACCTATGACAAGTCTCTTCCGTGGCCTCAATGCGGCGGTGCCAGTGGCGGTATCATATACGATGTTGAGCTGGCACATGGTGCTAACGCTGGACTGCCCAAAGCACTGAAGTTCTTACAGCCAATTAAGGCCAAGTATCCCAATGTTTCCTGGGCTGATACCATTCAGTTGGCTTCTGCTTGTGCTGTTAAGCATTGTGGTGGACCTGATCTTATCCCTTACATGATGTTTGGTAGGAGGGATATCTCCGGCCCTGAGGATTGTCCTCCGGAGGGCAGATTACCCAACCCGGAAGGAGCCGACCATCTGAGGAAAATATTCTATCGTATGGGCTTTAACGACCAAGAGATTGTCGCTCTGTCGGGAGGCCATACAATCGGTAGAGCCTTCAAGGACCGATCTGGTGTTGTGAAGGAGGCCGCTGGTTCGGGTACTCAGTACACCAACGGTACCTATGTAGCCCGCAATGACGGCAAAGATGGTATTGGTATGAAAGGTGGCCGATCCTGGTGTAGGAAATGGCTCAAGTTTGATAATGAGTATTTCGTTAACATATTGGACGATGCTAAGGCTAAGAGTAAAACTGATAATGGGCTTCTTGTTCTTGAAAGTGACAATTGCCTCGTTACTGATCCATCATTCAGGAAGTATGTCGAGATCTATGCTAAGGATAATAATAAATTCCTGTGTGATTATGCCCAGGCCCATATTAAGCTCAGCCAACTAGGTTGCCAGTATATCGTAGATGGTGGTATCAAAGCTTAAGAATGCCGTTTATCTCGTAAACAGTTGCTCGTGCTGTGTCCCAAAGTACTGGCTGCTATGCACTGAGCATCGAGTCGGGTCAAAGGTTGTCGGTAGAGGCTCCGTCAGAAGATAGAATTTTTCTTCTCATCAAGCTGGCTTTGGTTACTTTAATGAACCCATCTAGTTTGTCGATTCTTTTTCCAGTTATGCTCCATTTCTAGCATTTATGTCGCTCAGGAGCCGTTCTCGGAAGGTCTCGGTGGCAGCTCTAGTGGCTTGGGCTATGCTTGCGACCCTCTCCATGAATTATCTTTTCTTGTCCCCGCCTAATGCCAAGGTAACTTCGAGATCCTCGATCGTTGGGCAGCCCTCCCATCGCGGTAGTCTGCGGGCTACATCACTGAACAGTGGAGGCTGCCGCTGGCGGTACAGCCTATCCGCTCTAGGATTCATCGCTTTGCTGGGAGTGGCTGCTCGGGCAGCCCTTCGGAAGGCCTTTCCTTACTTCGACGATCAGGAGCTGACGTACTTGGATTCGGCTGCGACCTCGCATAAGCCGCAGGTAGTGATCGATGCTATGGACGATTTTTATTGCAATACCAACTCCAACGTTCATCGATCCGCTCACGTAGCTGCAGAGAGAGCAACGGAGGCCCTCGAGAATTCGCGGGAAACGATGGCCAGGTTCATAGGGGCAGATGGGATTGGCGGTTTGGTGATAACGTCTGGGGCGACTGATGGGCTTAATCGCTTAGCCGGTATGGCATCGAGAAATGGTCTTTTGAAAGATGGAAAGGTTCTGATCACTGAAATGGACCACCATAGTAACATATTACCCTGGTCCACAGCATGCGAGAGGACTCAAATGGTTAAGGTTGACCCATTGACGGGTGAAATTGATATGGAGGATCTATCCAGGAAACTCGATAAAGAAGTGAAGATTGTTGCATTCGTTCATGTGAGCCATGTTACTGGTCACGAAGCCGACGTCGAAGGTATCCGACGACTCGTTCGTAGTAAAGCACCTAATGCACTGATTGTTTTGGACTGCACGCAAAGCGTCCCGCACCAGAAGATAGACGTTGATGAACTTGGAGTTGACGCAATAGTTTTCTCGGCTCACAAGATGTTCGGTCCCACAGGCGTTGGGGTTCTCTGGCTCTCCGATCGAGCCCTCCGAGAGCTGCCGTTACCAGCAACTAACGGAGGTGGTTCCTTGGAAGATATCGACTGTGATACTCTCAAAATTCGGTATACTCCACCTCCATGGCGATACGAGCCTGGTAGTATCGGGAACAGGCTTCGGTCCCTACTATAGTTACAATTCCATATTCAGGTACACCGCCCTTAGCGGAAGCAGTCGGGATGGCAAGGGCGGCTGATTTCGTAATGGATCACCGTAACGAGATCAAACAGCATGAGGATGAGCTGTTGTCTCTCACACTCGATGAGGTTTCTAAGATACCTTGCAACATTCTTGGTGGTGACGAAGCCAGCCGAGGAGCCCCAATAGTTTCGATGACTTTCAACGGCGTTTATCCAAATGATGTTGGCACGATAGCTAGTGGCTTGCGTGGCGTTTGCGTCCGAGCCGGCCATCACTGCGCAATACCGTTTCATCGAGCGATGGGAGAAGAGGGCAGCCTTAGGCTTTCCCTTGGTCCCTACAATACTTCTGAAGACGTCAAAAAAGGAGTTGATGCGATTGCTGAAGCACTTGATATTATTAGCGATGAGAATCATTAATTACATTCGAAGTGGATGTTGCGTTGCGAATGCCGGATTCCTGTCTTGAGCAGTTGAATATGCGCCATCTGTGACGATTCTTCTGGAATCCGTGAGACTATTATAAGTTCAATGACAGAAGCTCTACCATAGGAACTCTAGGGTATAATAGAAGGTCACCGCCGATGTGACCCCGGCTCGGTTCTCGGATCGAAGTTCGTTGAAATTTGTGAATTGCAAATTGTATTAAATGCAAAATATTACGACAACGGATTTGTTTGGTGCGAGCGATCTCAAAAATGTCTATCAGACGGTCTGACCCAGACGACCAGAGACCAAGACTCCGACAGAAGCAATCTATGAAGTCTACATTGCGCAGTCTCGGCAGATTGTCGCACTGGAAGTCCCGGGGAGTCAAGTTACCGTCTTGAGCAGACTGCTCGATGACCGCTAGTTCAGCTTCACAGAGTACAAGCCGGTCTATAGTCACAGAGTGCCTTTCAGATTTGCCATGGTCTCATGACAACCTTCTGCGAGATCAATGACACGGTGTCATTAACACCTCAGTCATGTGGCTGAGCTTATCGAAGATAACCGTAAAAATGAAGGCCCACCTGTACTCGAGGCATTTAGCTTTGCTATCATCACCATCAGCGTGATTAATGGCTAGGAGATTCCTCGAGAAATTCATCAAGACTCATCGTTCGGATTCCGAACTTCCGAACTTCGGAAGAACACAACCGCGTTTTACAGTACGATAATGGCGAATAAAAGCTCAACCAAAACTTGACATCACTTGACCAGAGCTTCTGGTCGAGTGATGTTGGTATATGGCTCCCATGGGGTGGAACGTTGTTCCTCGTCATGCCATGATGGCATGAAGTTAGATGTTAGTTGATGAAGTTAGATGGCATTGCCATCTAACTTCGGGAGCTGTTCCTGGGACCGCTCCCTACGTCTTCACCCAAGACTCTTGAGCAGGTTTTTCATTGTTGAGGATCAGAGACTTAGGAAACATATCGTCTCCATTGCTGCGTATCATCATGTAAGGGGTAACACCGAGTCCTCCGAGAATGTGAGGATGGTTGTCGTTATCACTGCTCTGACCTGCTTCAGCCAGCTTCGTAGTAGGAAGTTTCGTACGCTTTGGCCGTTGGCTACCCTGCAGGGCCTGCAGTGCAGCCTGCACCAAAGACGTTTTTAGACCCCCCCACAGGGGTGGTTTCCCCCCCAAATTCCAAAGGTACCCCTCCACTACGACCACCCCCCCACATATTGGATACCCCCCTATAGCCCTGGGTGGTGGGATATGTGTATAACTCTCTATGTGTGCTGACTGTGTGCGTGTTGCGTATACT
>JAAPAO010000331.1:0-38544 GCA_013115145.1 Perkinsus chesapeaki | reverse complement strand
CGCGCGATCGTCGTGACGCCGCAGAAATAGATTAGCTATATTAGCTATACGGGCGCAAATGGCCCCAATCAGTTAGTGGCCCCCTTTTGATTATCTGGCCAATCCGCCGACTTGTCGAGTTAGTAACTCTCGATGGATACGAGATAAGCTAACTCTTGGTCATTACTATCCCCTTGCATCAAGAATTCACTATTATATTACTTACACTATTAATTGAATACTATTACTAATTAATAACTGATGCTGCTGGTTAACTTCGATAATAATAAAAATAATTAATTCAGTTTTGAATTTCCCCTTGTAAGATCTTTTCCTATCTGTCTTTTGTGTGAATGAGTATCTTTTTCGGCGAATCGAGCACGCTCAACCTCGGTGTCAGGTAAGCGCCGGCGACTCCGTAGAATTTCGGGGCGCAGTGACGCACATCCAAAACTCAACAAAGGTGAGATACGTCATTAATGTGATAGATTCGTTTGAATGTTATTAACGCATCCGAAGAATAAATTAGTTCACATTGGTATTTCGATAGACAATCGCCTACTATTAATTTTGTAATATTTAGAACAGCCAACTGTGTGGTAACCTCCACTAATTAAAGTGGAAGATGACCAACGGGAATAGGAGAATTATTGAGTAGGCATTTGACAATTGTGCGACGGGACAGTGATGCACCAGGGGCATTATTATTACTACGATTAATATGTGACAGTCTGTCGCATAAAACGGTCGACACTAGCATATGAATTTTGGCTTAGCTATCCATATCATTTATATAACTGCTGGCACATCCCTTATCGTTTTGGCGATTGGGATTATGTTGAAGTCTATGGTTGGTGGAAAGAAGGAGAATGTTGGCAATGAAGAGGAGGCACCGTTGGTGGACAACCAGGCGGCAGCTGTGGATGATGCCAATGATGATGAAAGGTAGGCGGAAACCGCAAAATATTGATCATGCAATAACTCAGTTTAGTTTCCAGTCAGCTAGCCTTACAGAAACGTGCTCCTAATACAGGGTGTATGAGAAATAATTGCCTTGCCCTCGTAACCCCTTTCACAGCCATCGACGTTGATGATGATGCAATGCATACCAATCGAAAGGGCTTGTTAGGTGTTATAAAATGGTAGCCTTACAAACTTGTGGTAACGAAAAATAGAGAAGGGAGCATCAAATGAGCCGCGGCTGGGCGGACTACCATTCGGCTTGAATCAGATTTTAGGAAATCATTAATTTTATTAGGAAAGAATTATTTGTCAATTATGTTGTTTGTTATTTTCTATCAATTATTTGTGTGTAGAAATTTGAAGGAAGTATTGAAATATTTATAAATGCTTAAAAATATGGTATCTCCTATCTCAGTGAGGATGAAGTTGAGGTGATCGAAGATGCCCCAGAGGTTGTTGAGGAAGCCCCCGAGGACGTCCAGGAAGTTGGTCGAGAGAGGCCGGAACCGGGAACGAGTCGCCGGGTGAGTGCCTCATTAAAAAGTTTTTTTTCCGTTTTCCCAATTTTTTCGTCTTTTCGGTTCTATTTTTTACGTTTCGTGCTCATATCCAACTTCCGATTGGTTCTTTACTTCGAGCACCAAAAAATCAGCAGGATCTTCTTATTAGATATCTCACATTACTAGTAACTCAGTTTGATGGTTTGATAAGAACTCTTCAGTCGCACCGACGGTCGTCATCCATGGTAGCATTTTTCATCGTAACAGTCATGAGTGAAAATATCTGGTTTCGATTCGTCATTTCTTCAAGAGGCATTCTCCGTCTGAGCACTTAATAGTTGTGGGACGGTATCGATTTCAAAATTGAAGACTTAGAATTGTTTTCCTCTCATCAGGCGCGTCGGAAGAAGCGTCGCCAGGAAGTTAAGTTGTCGGATATAAGTCTGGCCGACTCGAATAAATGACATCACAGATGATGCTACATGCGAAACAGTTGTTGATAAAATCGCTTTGCGTTAATTGGGATTCGAACTCGCGACCTTTGGATGTCTTAGCCAACATCTTAACCAACTCATCTAATGTTACTACATTCTTCCATCGACTTATTTCGTCTGCGGCTCATTGGGCCGGCATTTCTCCTTTTATTTTTCCGCCTAACAGCGGGGATTACCATTGGGAAGTCTCATCTTGGCAAAGTTATTCTCAGTAAGTTATTGTCGGTGCTGTCGTGTTCAATTCGCCTCATCTCGGACGGTGGCAGCAAGCGGGCAGATTCTGCCGAAACACATAGAGGAGCATCAGGTGTTCGGTCCAGAGAGAAAGCGCTTGATTTTTGTGGGGACAGTTTCTTAACCATAACACAATCGCACTAAATAATACGATTCATGCAACCATTACCTCACGGTTAGATTCCGCTCCCACCACCGCCTCCCCCGCAGCAGTAGCAACACTCGCTCCATCTCAACCAACAACAGTGGCATCGACAACAGCTCAAGCCGCAGGTGGTAAGAATGATAATCGCTTTCATGTGCTGTGAAGATTGTCGATGGTCGATATCCCCAAGACGGGGTTGATGAACTAATCAATCTAACAGACGAAGCGATATAGTGCATATAATATGCGACAGGACAGTTTGCTAAGTGATGTGTATATCAAAGTCTACATTTCAGTACGGAACACACAAAGTGTATCTCGAAGAGGTCCACTCTGGTTGCTAGACTTGATATATCTTAAAGCACATTAATAATTCACTTACTTGCCCTCTATTCGATAATTATGTCATACTGTTCCTCGATGTTCATGAATGGCTAGAATAAGTTAATAAATCTATAATAAACTATATATAAAACTATATAAACTATATATACATATAAACTATATATACATATAAACTATATATACATATAAACTATATATATATAAACTAACCCTCATGGGGCCTCTACACTTCATAGGGCTGCTGCTGCTTAGCCTTCCACGAGTGAGTGAGCACGCAGCAATACTCCTATACTGTCTGCTGCCTGGTGAGAGGAGGGGTGCTGCCACTCGAGAAAAAAAGATAGTAAATAATATATATAATTAAAGTTCGAGCTTACTGCTGTGGTTACCTGTTACTGATAATTTTCCTAGAGCTCTCCATCGCACTGTAGTTGTCAAACTGCTAAGCTTCGAGGAGGCACACTACTTGTTATGACTTAGTTACTTCGTCTCCCCAGCAACCATCTTCGACAACAATCGCACCATCACAACCAACAACAGCTGCTGCGGTCATCACAACCATGGCAGCTACACTGGCGTAAGGGATTCACGGTCTATTGAGAACGTCTGATCGGAAGAATCGGCTCGTCAGATGATTAATATTATCAAGTTGATATTCCAGATCATTTTACCGAGCTGTTCGTTTCCTGTCGTTCCAGCTCACTGTCACATTGAACACAGTAGATAGCTGTTCGCGGACGAACATATTTTACAATCCCTTTGCACGCTTGGAAGGACTGATGTGTTAATAATATAGCATGCCTCGATACTAATAATAATCAACAGATAGATAAACCGACGATCCAGTAGGGAGAATAAATATTCAATAACAGTTTATATCAAATTTATACTTACAAAATGACTCCCACGGTGGGAGTCCCACCATATTGATATGAAATAGTCAGAGTTCGACTTAGTTAGTACTTCAGTATCATTCTCTTTTTTCAGTCCCACTGTTCCACCGATCACCTTGGCTCCGACAACGGTGGCTCCGACGACGACGCCGCCGGTCGAGTCGAACAGTCGTCGCATCCCACTTCTCCTTCTTTGCGGAATTTTCGTCATCACTGCGCTGGTTCTATTTCTTTGGTATAAATTTTTCGAGCCGTAAGTCGGGTGGTGGCACTTTTCGGCTTTTATAACGGAATTGCGGAAATGAATTGATAGCTAATTAATGATGATGAATCTGAGCGAATTGATAATAAATAATTTTCCGTTGACTTCTGCAATGATGTTAAACTGGCAAACGACCATTTGTGTGATAAGTACTCGAACCAACTTCGGATGGCGCTGTGGGAAAATGCTGAAAATAAAAATGACGTCATATGAAATATCGCATCAATGAACGAATGATAGAATTTAGTATTAAAACGGAATTTCTGAATTTCGGGAAAATTTCTTAGAAAACGTTTTTTCACTTCAAAATAATAATAAGTAAGAAATATGGAGAGAATTAAATTTCAATTCTCTCTCCATATTTCTTATTATTTTCTTTATTATTCAATTATTGGAAGAAAACATAGAAAGCAAGATTAAAAAATATGATACTGATAAACGATTGTTAAAATGCAGAATGGGGAAATGTATAGAAAGTAATGATACATTTGAAAAGAGAAGATCACTTTAATGACAATATCGTACGAAAAGTATCGAAACACTGTTGAGTAAATCGTATTAAAATAGGCGCATAATTGGGGAGATGACGGGTTCGGGTCGAAGATTATCAAGTCTGGTTTTCTCGGATGAGCTTTCCAGAAAGACGAAGAGATCCTTCACCAAAGAGATATAGGAATGATAGATAGAATTTTTGAATAGAAAATTTTTCAGTTTGTATAGTTCGGAAATTTATTTATTTTCTGTAGGAAAATTTTAAGATATCCTCTTCGCGGGTAGCATTTGGGGAAGATGAGTTGTCCGAAATCCGTTACAGTGAAAGAAGGTTAACTACTTAATTTACGTATTGCACATACCGTATGATATACACTCAGTTTTTAACTGCTCAATCGAACAGACCAGTCGATTCTGTATACTTCGGGGAGCAAGAAAATGTACCTATTTTGGTCTTTCCGATTCTGGAATTTTTTCACTGGCAAATTAGAAAACGCAGTGTTCTTTTGGTAAAATATAATATTTTCAGGCGACCAGCGCGAGCTCAACGAACGATGACAGGTGCGTCTTCGGCAAGTAAGAAGATTCGGGGGGTTATCAACGCCAGTGCGGCGTTGAGGCAACCGAATAGCTCTGCAACGAAGGTAAAGGGAAATGCTGAAATCAATAAAAAGTAGCAATTTTCCAGGGTCGTCTGGAACAACCAGCGGCAAGTGAGGCGGTATCGAGCACCGCAGTGGAGCCGTCATCAGTTGTCAGGGGTCAGGAACGGAGTATGGGTGAGTTGGTGTGATGGCATAGGTCGGTGTCTTCCAGAAGTGAGGACTCTTCAGTGGTTGCAACCTCCTCATTGGTTATAAGATACTCAGCTTAAACGTCTCTGCAAATTACAAGAAGTAAATTAATTTTACCCATTTTTTCAGCCTCCTCGCTCGCCGCGACAATGTTACAGACTTCGCCGTTCGTCGATAATTCGGTGGCGATGCCGAGCGAAGAGGGCATCCCGGCGATGCCTCGTCGACAACCGAAGGTAAAATGGAGTCGGTGGGATTCGAACCTGCGACCTGTCTGCTTGTTTAGTACAAAGCCCGTCGAGAAGCAGCTCAACAGCAACCGACAACATCAGTTTAGTTTTATGTGAGCTGGGAGGATTTGAAATCTAAATAATCGGAATTAATAGATATTGTGAAAGATGCCAATTATGAAAATAAATAGATTCTTATTGATGGATAGGCGGCTTGTGCTCTCGGGAAGTTGCCCAAAAAACATTTTTCGTCTTTCAGGTGTCCAGAAGGCAAAATCGTCCCGCAAGACTTTGACTGTTGATTCCATCATCACGCTTGTCATGCTGTTATTCAAGCATAGGCTTCGTTTGGTTGTTTAATAAAGGGAACGCTTGGCGCTGGGGGGCAGGGAGAAATATTAAACAAAAGTCTTTCCCACAGGGAGAGAGGAAATAGATTGATATACTTTCGGGGATGAACTCTCGGTCGTTGCAATTAGCAACTTGGGAAAATGATAGTTACTGTTTTTGACAACACTCTGTTTGGGTGTTTGGTCATTGAAAGGCTTCTATCCGAATCAATTGTCAAAGTGTTCACAGAAGGATACATAGAAAAGTGTGTAACTGAATTAGGATATTTGGCGAGATATCGCGAGGGATGTGCAGAGTCAGTTTGGCCGAGCGGTCTAAGGCGCCAGACTCAAGTTCTGGTGGAGAGATCCTCGTGGGTTCGAATCCCACAGCTGACATTGACTTTACAACACCAAGTGGTATACTTATATAAATTTATCCCTATAGCAATATTACCATTTATTGGTATTTTATATAGATATTATTAGTGAATAGAATATATTATTAGTTATCGTATAGCTGGTTATTATAATTATATATATAGTTTATATTATATTAATAAATATACATCACATAATGTCATTTCATTTTGTTTGAGATAATAGTGCGGCCTGCGAGGATCGAACTCGCGACCTTAGGATTATGAGACCTACGCGCTACCTACTGCGCCAAAGCCGCACGATCTCAACTATTGGTGTGTCTCACACGTGGTTCCTCTAGAGTTTGTGGGGGCGAGTAAGCTTGCACAACAATTATGTCATTTTTTCACCTCCAGCTTGCCACTTGCTGAAATATTTATGGAATGCTCGTCACGGCACGACTCCAGTCCTCCGCATAAAAAACATCGTACAACTGATAATTCACGGTGAGCTCTCTGGAACCGTTTCTGTTGGATACTTCTCGCCGTCGTTCAGCTGTTGCTAGTTACAAGATAGCTCAGTCGGAAAGTGTGGTTTCTGAGAGTTTAGGATTTTGTGATTCTGGGACGAGAGTTCGCTTAAACCTTTTGTTGATCGACTCACTCGAACAGGGTTGATCGATTTTTTTGTGAACGTTCCCTTTCGAAAAGGAATTGTGGTATGGACTGCTAAACCTGTTAGGTCTCGAAATGAGGCAGAAAAAAACATCCACTCGGAGGTAGCACAGATTTGCGCCACGAGCGGGAGCATCATTTCTACGGTAAGGCTCATGAGGAGCGAGGATAGTTCGCGAAGTAACGATTCGGTATTATTCTGGCGAGATATCTGATTGGAGCACAGGAGTTCATTTCCTAGCTCCATGGATTTGATGATTCTTAAACCGAATAAAATAACAAATAATTTTGTAATTAAAATCAGAATGTAGAAGTATTCGGTATTAACGCACTTCCAGACTGGTGAGGCGGCACGGGTACTGTATTACTTCCCAATGTAAATAGTCATATTATCCCTCTATGACATCGATATTAGAAATAAATAATGGCACAGTGCAATCAAGGAAGCATCTCACCGCCGATTATTGCTTTCCGCAAGAAGCTGAAAACGCCTGCAATGCCGAGACACAATGGGCCACAAAATGTGTTGCTGGACTACCAAACAGAAAGGTGGAGACGTTCCTTCTGGACGGACTGCCCGAACACGAATCAGTGCCTGATAGAGAGGGCCTGACTCTTGGTGCTACAAGAGCACTTTATCGCGGGAAAGCAGTTTCGTTGTCGTCTACGAGGCAGTCATTTCAATTAGTAGTTATTCGCATCATTCTCAGGAGAAGGTCAAGTCGACTCCCGAGAAGCATATAGCTCCTGGAGGTAGGGTTCGATGATAAAACTTTCGCTGTCAGCAGATTGGCAGGCTACTCGACACCGCCAAAGATTCCCAGGGAGGTAGAGTCTCCGCCCTGGCTGCCACGGAAGAGAGCGGGCTCGGTTGAAGTGAGATATTTTTATGGCGAATGTTAGTCACTTCTGAAATGTCACCTCCCACTTACCTCTTTATTACATGAAGGAACACAGATGATATGTCTATCTAGGAAGACTATCTATGAAAGGAATGATATAGTCAGATTGCCAACCACCTTGAACGAGCGTCCAGAATAACAAAAATACTTTAACAAAAAGTTAACAAAAAGTACTAACAAAAAGTCGCGCAAAATTGTTGCCAGTGGACCACCGACGCAGATGAAGATCCTCGGGATCAGGAATCCTTTCCAACGTATCGATTCTATTCTTTCGATGAGCCTCCGTATGGTGTAGCATTAGCAGATTCGACTCTATTGGGTTTTATTTTTTCAGAGTCAAGTCACGGACTTTATCTCATCTGCATTTGGTGCACCTCGGAAGTTGCAGTTTTAGGATGGCCAGTAACGTCGTCGACTGTCGGTGAGTTAACGCTCCTTTTTTGGGGTAGCCAGCACTTCACGGGAATTCGTAGGCACGGGAAGAAGTTGAAATTAAATGTAACATGGTAAAGTTGATTACGCTTCATAAGCTTCTCTTGTTGTATTACCTTCAACCTCATTTGTATCTTCCGCGCTCCAAGCTAAGATGCTCTTGTAGCTATTACCTTTTAATGACTTTTCTAACTTGTTTACTCCTTCTCCTCACTGTGCCATCCACTGAGGCGACTCAGAGCACACGATTGGTCAAGGTGAGCCATAATTTCGTGGCGCGCAAGATTTGCTTCGCAGTTTCTTGATCTCGCCGTTGATGAGATCAACACGGCGGTTCTACTAGAGGAAGGCCACGTTGATGAAGGCCGTGCTATCTCGCGAAAAACCGGTAACATGAAACGCTTCGCTCCGCTAGGAATGACTTTATAGAGCTTGAAGAGAAGCTTCTGCAGTAACTAATGCGAGCTATAGTAGTCCCAGATTTCGCATATCTATTTTCTTGAGTGAACCGAATTGTCCGAATCGGTCAATAATCCTGGAGAGTTTGAGATCTGAAATGATAGAATAATTTATGCTGGGACGTGGGATTATAATGTCTTCCCCCATATATTGTATCACAATATCGAATTGTATATTCAGCAGAAGGCTCATGAGTCTACTACCGCTGGCGCTCGGTGCTAGTCGACCGCAGCAGCTTTATATCATTTCCAAACAACTAATAAGTCCGCCATGGGGGCATTGACTCGATTGTGATCTTATTCCTGTCATCGGCCGTGATGTTACGTGTGACCGTATTGCTGTAATGTTACAATATTGGGAGCTCTCTGAGATTGTACCATCACAGCAATGCTCTCGCCTCGGCATTATCGAACACTGCATGGTAGCCAGTCAGGTTTAGTCTACTTCCTATCATAAAAGATATATAGATTTATCTCTGAATTGTAGGGATAGTATAAGCTGGTTCTAGGTTACTGGATCGAACACAACATAGTCTAACTGGGTGGACTTGTTCTTCAGTCTACTGCGGGCTCAACACAGTGTCTCCCTCAGGTCGAGTCTTGCTTGCCTTCACGCTTGGATTTGGCTTGTCGGTTTTTCTGTTAATTATCGCACTTTTTCTCCAGCGTAAGGTCTACATTGACGCCCACAAGGCAGCCGCACTCGAAGCACCGGTGGCTCCGAAGAGACGTAAGTTGCGAGGTGCCGGGATCGAACCTGCGTCTATGGTTCTCATTTCAGCTACGGTGATGGCCCATGAACAGTCGACCTGATTGTCGTTATTGAACCTTTGTTTTGATTTCGAGTGTTTTAATCACGCTGGGGCAAGGGTATCTTTATATTTGGAAAAAGACCGGGCACTAGATTTCGCGATAGTAAATCTGGATTAGTGTCACCGATACTGATATCGAACAACTAGAGAACGCTATATTGCCTAATCGGCAACAATGCATCTGTTGGACCAACAGCGTGGGTATTTATCAATTGTAAGCTGTTGAATTTTCTGCAGTTCTCAGCAACAGCAGTGCTCTCAATTGATAGAAGTTGCCCCGGGCAACTTGCCTATGATGATGTTGTTGTTGTTGGGGGAACACAAGCTTCTTCAGGAGAGAATGTAACCGATTTAATGTTATGGTTTCGATAGAGTCGATCTCCGATCTTCCACAAGTGCGTTCTACCTCCATGCTGGCAACTTGTCAGTGACAACATATACACCATTTCAAGAGCAAGTTAGTAAAACCCCAGAACAATTAAGTAAAGCGCGAGACCTATTTGGTAGGGTTGAACTAGAGAATCTTGTGAGCCAGGAAATCAAACTCTAGTGACGGTCAACATGAAGTGTAGTAAAGTCACTGAGTTTCACTCGTAGCACTACAACGCGTGTCATATCATCGTGGCGTCTATGTGGTCGATGAAGCACTCCGCCGCGGACCGATCTATCTCCCATAACTGAACACCGTGGATACAATGTTAACATATAGTTGAAGCACCATTGTGATAGCCACCACTACTCAAGCGCGTCTTGGATGGGTCGCGCTGGGATAAGAATTAGCGTGTACCATGGTTATAGGCGATCGATCAGATCCAGTGGCGTATCATCGAAATCGACGGTCTGAGCTTTATTTGAACAGGTCTGGAAATGGTGTATTTGGATCTTGCTTAGCACATTTCTGTAGGGGTACTCAGACTCATGTTCGGTAGCTTCCGCTGGCTCCCAAAAATGTTACTCGCCAAATGCCTCGGTCGAAGGCTTGCTCGTTCCAGCTTAAGCGATGGCCCATGACGAGCCTGCCTTATCGTCGTTATCGAGTAGTTGGTTCGGTTTCGAGTGTTTTATTTGCCAAGTAGCGCACATTTGGGGGCCATCCACCATCTACTATCTTTTCCGTGTTGAATAATTCAGTTATTCTCGAAAATAATCGCCGATGAAGGATTCGAAAGTGTGGTTTTCCAGGAGTAGGATCTTCGTAGTTGTTCCGTTTCCCGGAATGCCGAGCAGGAATATCATTGCGAGCTTCCTGACGATTATGTAAGTCTCGAGGAACTTTACATTTTCTGCTCTTGGAGTCAATCTGAGCACGGATACTCTCGACCTCCGAATAATCTATCATGCATTAGACAACCTGAGCAACGTAAATTGTTGATAAGAATCTCTTATCGTCATTCACACTTCTCGAAGTATTCCTGGTTGAGTCTTGCAGGATAGGCATCGAGTTGGTTAACATTTGGGCGAAGCAAATCTGTTGGCAGAAATTTGATTTTGCGACAACTTCGTGCGTTCTCAACGAAAAATTCGCTCCACCGAATTCTTTGCAATCCAACTACCTCCTTGTATCAGAGTCGCTGCTGCGAGTGTCCCTCCTCAACCGGAACTGCTCGTATGGCCAGTTCCGAAGAGTATGAAGATTAACCCGAAAGTTCAGAGTAAACAACGTCGGCGTTGGTGCATCTTTGACCATGCTTCGTTGTAGATATCTTCAACGATGGTGAATATTATTTTGATTTTTATCTTGGAAAGGAATCGACGGAGAGGAAAGGCTCAACGAATGGTCCAGTGGTGCAGGAAGATCTAGATTTTGTGAGGAAGACTTTGTACAAGCAGAAAAGTAAGCTGCAATAGCTTTGACAGCTGTGGGGTTCGAACCCACGCCCTTTCGGACTGGCGCCTTAAGCCAGCGCCTTAGACCACTCGGCCAAACTGTCGATGCTTAGTTATTCGCTGAGCATGCCGAACCCAGGCATTCAGAATGTCTAGGAGGGCCTAGGATGTCTTCGAAGGGTCATATTTACGTCCAACGTCGAATCATGCCATGAGTCGAACGCTTGCTGTCACGGTCACACTTATATCCATTGTTCTTCCTTATAATAGTGTGCAACACAGTAGAATATGTGAGGTTTACGAAGTAGACAAGTTTAGTTGTTGTCGTCAATCTGCGGCACGCGTGCACGGACAGCAGCCTGCTGTCAGCAGGTCACGTGCGCACAATCCTTGTGCGCTGTGCATGCACTTGCAGGAAAATAAGGTCCTTCTAGGTTCGGGGCGGCAGTGCATGCATTCCATAATAATTTGTTTTCTACCGCGTTTTTGACCCACCCTCCTCTCCCAGGTTGGACCCTTTGAGCTTATGTTGCGAACATGGGTGCGTGTCTATGCTCGCAATTTAAACCCATAAGGTCATTTACACCCTCGCGCCGCGGCGGCCAGTTTACGGGCTCATAGCCCATCCCTTTGCACGGTTTCTGGGCTTCGAGTTTTCGGGCTACTGGTTGTTTAAGGGTTCACCGCTTGCTTGGGTGCACTGCGCTGCGCATTCGCCTTCGTGAGAGATAGAGTTGGTTGATGACGTAAAACTAAAGCTCAATATGCGAGTGCGGTATCCGCGGTGATTCATTGTTCACGTAGTCAGTTTGGCCGAGCGGTCTAAGGCGCCAGACTCAAGTTCTGGTGGAGAGATCCTCGTGGGTTCGAATCCCACAGCTGACATTAACTTTACACCACCAAGTGGTATACATCGCATAATGTCATTCCATTATGTTTGATATAATAGTGCGGCCTGCGAGGATCGAACTCGCGACCTTAGGATTATGAGACCTACGCGCTACCTACTGCGCCAAAGCCGCTGATTATTCACTGGCTTCTAGGCCTTCAGTCCCTGTAGCTCACTCAGTTGACTTCAATGCAGTATGAGCCGTACACATAAATCTTATACCTGTATATGAACCTTAAACCTTACGTATCTAGCTCAACATAGATTTATTATTCTCCGTATTTTTGGCCATCGAATCTGTAAGAAGGTTACGGCGCCACATGGCGAATAGAATGCAAACATCGAGCTTCTCAGGCGGCAACCCCGTAAAGACCGCCGTAGTCTACGACAGTGAGCAGCCGAGGGAAGGCTATGAGCTGAACTGCGAGAAACTGAGATGCCACATGAAGTACAGCACACGAGTTGGGTTCTTGTATGGAGCTGCCACCGGTGTAAGTGGTGTGGGAACTTCGGCAGTCATTGATTGACATCTCTACTCTGTCACTGTGACTGAACATAATCAATATCGATCATCAGAGAACGTCGTGGCATAGCCGTATCCACATTGTCGGCTCCTCAGTTCCAAATCGCACACAACCACAAGGAGGACTTATTCTCACTGCTTTACCACGGCTTCACTGTCGTCGATTACCCCTCCTTCGATCACCGGGGGATGCTTATCGACACAGGACGCAGATATCTCCCGGTCAGTGTCATTGAGAAGAACCTCATCATTATGGCTTGGACGAAGGTGAGCTCGGCGAACGACAATGGATTTATCTACCCTCACGTGTAACCTAAAAGATGTTCGTAATGCGGAAACCCTGTATACTAGGAACTCCGTTTGAAAATTGGTCCCTAGGGCCTGGAGGAGCACCAAAATTTGGTGACCAAATGCATCATTTCTGGGAACGTTTAATGCTCCCCAATAACTCTCTGTATAAGGGCCATCCACCACTCCATCGAAGATTGATTCAAGGTTGCCAGTCTTCGACCCGCTCAACAGTTTTATAAATTCTAGTTCTGGTTGATTCTTCCTCGGTTGACTCCGCCGAATCGCCATAGATAACATGTTCTTTAATGCAAAGAACTCTGTGAAGTATCTCGAAATTTATTTTTTCCGCCAGTTCATATTCGCCGCGAGAACATGCATATATTTAAACACTAATGAACTCACTACACTGCCCTCCTGAAGTATGTTCACTTCCAGAACACGGTGTGAGCGAATTGTTATAAAGTTTCCAGAATAGCTGGCGGCATCGACACCGCCGGAAATCTCGGACGAGGCTGATAGAATTGCGAGCGTTTTAGAAAGGGCAGTGTCCCCTTCCCTCTTCAGATGAATGTCCTTCACTGGCATCTTTCGGACGACATAAGCTTTTCATTGAAGCTCGATAGCTTCCCCGACCTTCAGAAGAAGAACCCCACACCTGTCTCGTAGGCCAACTTCACGCCTGGTCGGCGACGCAACTTCAGTTACTCTCCGGCGGAGGTGAGAAGCGTCGTGAAATTCGCGAACCGTTTGGGCATCAAAGTGATACCCGAGATTGACGTTCCAGCACATACGACCAGCTGGCTCCGAGGGTAAGAGGATTGCGTTGTGAAAGGTGTCCCATAACTTTTCATCCGATTCCAGATCAAATACTCGACCAATGAAGTTTTGAAACCCTTTACAAATAGGTTTGGAAAATACAAAAAACCAAACGGTTCATAGTTCATTATAAAATTTCACTCTAAGAAAGATGAGGTGAGAAGTCGTCCTTTACTATTGATACCAGCCGTACCATGGACCGTTGCCGAAAATGGCTCAGTCTAGTTTGGGAAAAATTGTCCCTCGGTTTCGGGTTTGTAAAACCGAGTAGCAATCTCATCTTCACGAGCTAGACTCGGAGAGACTTACAGTCACGTCATAAAAAGTAGGCTTTTTCAAAACTTTTCACTTGGACGCCGAATGTGAAGCAGTTTTGTGTTGCGTCGATGGGTGAGCGAAATACAGTCCCTCCTCTCCACGGTGGTGTCCCGTTTATCCTTGTTGTCATCAGATATCCCTGGCTCACTGGTGACGCCAAGTATTGGATGGACCCCATAAATGATAAGACAAGAGAGATGACCGTCGCGGTGATGTCCGAGGTCGTGGATATCTTCTATAACAACGCATCCGGAAGAATCAATAACGGTAAAGCTCGATGAGTCCATCGATAACTAATGACGATCTTTATCGTACAGAGCCTGACAAAAATCAAGCTCGGCGTGCTGGATGAAAAATCGAGTGCGGCAATCCGCTCGAAAGTTCGCCGTGCATAGAGTATTTTTCCATGAAGCATCACTAAACTCATTGCCGCATTAATATTTAGCTAACTTGACGAAAATGGAAGTACAGTTTTCAGGAGATAAGGTGCTCCACCTTGGAGGTGACGAAATCGGTGATGCCTGGGATTCCGCGGCCCTCACCAAATGGACACAAGAACACGGGTGAGTATCCTACCTGAATGGCTGAATGCTACCTCGCTTTGTTAGCAAATTCCACAACCGCACAGATTTAGTCGATTATTGGCTGTCTCATGCGGTGAAGGAAGTTAAAGAGAAAACAGGTAACCCATGCGGGTTAGTTGGGACAGACAACTTCCTGAAACACTTGTAAAAGGAGAACTTGAGAAAAGTTATACAAAAGGTAACCTTAATAACCTTAATAAATTTATATGAATTAATAATGTTAATTAATATTTACCTTCATAAAATAATTGATGATAGTTGATATAAAATAAAATTAATGGTAAATGCTAATTCGTCTTCTCAATAATTAAATTGATTAATTACAGTGCGCGACATCTAGAAATGCTGAAGAGATCCAATTATCTAATACTTAGTTAATGTATTAGTTAATTCTTATGCTAATTAATGCACTTAATTAATAACAGTAGAAAAGGAATTAACTTAATTACTTTCATCCAACTCTCCCAACTCGATCACCAATGGATCGAGCTTGCCCCAGTCTAACCCGACCAGAAAATTTTAGCAATTTTCCGTGCCGTTGGCGTTGCACAATAAAATTGTCCCCGACACAAATCCTGTCTCCGAAAATTGCTTATCGGAATTCATTTGCATTCCAGGAGCAACTGTGATTCTGTGGAATGACTTCCTGAATGACAACCCTACAGAGACGGATGTTGTGGACACATGGCAGATTTGGCTGTACGATGCCTCAAGGACACTGGCTGTGAGTAAATCGATCACACAATCGCTTTCATAACTTGGTTTTTAGATGGCAGAGTCTGGGAAGTTCAGAAGTTTAATTTTCAGCTCTGCTTTCTATCTTGATCTACTTGGGCAGTAAGTTTGTATATTTCGATTATTTGGTGTATTGTATAAAATCGGGTTTATAACCTTGTACTTCTACTATATATTATTATATGTTTCAAGCTCGCCACCTTCAATCTTTCAAGGAAAAACTCTTGAAATTGGACTTAGTGCCACTAAATTGGTGATTCGCCCAGAAAATGCAGGTGTCATAGATCATTTCGTTATTGATTCTCACCACGCAACATGGAGAACGTTTCGTTACTGATTCTCGCACACGGTGCGACTGGCCGCCCTGCGTGGCAGTTCCTGGCTGTGGCCGAGTCGGGGATGTCTGAGACATCATGTCTCTTTAGTTATGGCTCTCTTCTGTTCATTTTTATCTGTCTTGTGTCATCCCTAGTGGATGCTGAGCTATTATTTCCTTTCTCAGAGATTGGGCTGCATTTTACGACGTCCCTTTTAAACGAGACAAGAATGGCATTTTGGTTGGAGGGGAGGCTTGCATGTGGGGTAGGCTCATACCGCTATTTCCTCAATTCGCCGACCAAGTCTTGAAATGAACCATCAAATGTGCGCGGCTAATTGAAAAGTTTTTCGGGTTGAACCAGGTGGCGTATTGGATCTAATCATTCGATGTGGAATTCAGAATGCGCAAAACTGAACCAGAGCGAGCCACGGGGGCATCTAGTCGCACAGAAATGCGGAAAAGGAGATACGACGGAAATTTGGTAGAAAATACGTTTTTAGACAACCAAAGGGAAGCAATAAATGACACATTCCTTCTGGGCCCAAAAATCCAACGTTCCTCTGGATCGATTGCCCTCATTGCAGGCGAGTCGGTTGATGAGAGTGTCTTCATGCCCCGAGTATGGCCCAGAGCTGCTGCTGTTGCGGAGAGGCTATGGTGTGCTGAGGATGATATCTGTCCATTTAACCATGAATGGGCGGTTAATAGACTGGCCAGGTGAGGATGAAGAACGAGTTGTCTATCTTTGGCTGGGACATCATTGTGACTATCACAGAACTACTACGCGATTATAGCATTGTCATTCTTCCGCCGGTGGAAATGGTTCAGTGGGGACGAAGTGCTCAATTAAACATCGTATCTTTGGGGTGCAGCAATATCGCATCTTTAAGATAATAAATGATGGTATTTTACTCATGCAAGAACGAATCTGCATCCACAACCATCCTGTGGAATGTTTTCTTAGCACTTTTCTCTCGGCAGAGGTCGAATGAAATTCAAGCTTCGATGATTATTTCGAGCAATATCAAATACTTATTTCCATGAATTTTCTCAAATGTTCGGTTAGAGTTGAAGTTTTTCTTTTTTGTTAGCTACGGCTGTAGCTTATAACTTGGATAATTTGTGAGAGCCCATTCCGGGTTTACGGAACTGTTGAACGTGGCAAGTCCGTCGATGTATGATCGACCTTTTTGTGGAGATAAGCCTAAACGAAATATTATAAAGCCACAAAAATAACAATAATTCAACAGTCCATATAGCTGTTGGTCATCAGTAGTGCGTACCAGTTCGATATACATGATGGCGAATCAATAACCTTCCAAAACGATCAAACTTCGACCTGAAACTCCTCGTATACCAAAAATGCATGCATTTCTCCAAACAAAGCGTTTTTTTGGACAAAGCGTCGCTTTGTCCAATTGCTTCAGCATTACATACAGAATCAGCCATTCTGAATGAATCATCAACTATTAATCGTTAATGTTGATCATTAACATTGTCCACACTAGCTTCCCAGACAGCTTCAATAATAATACTTCGTATTGCCTTTCAGAACCCGCTGCTTTCTCTCTGCAGCCGTCCTTGGTCACAGCGCCCCCGGCGATATTGCACCGATTGGCAACTATAAGGATATCTCCAATCCCAGCACCTCCTATATGTAAGATGCCGTGGCCGTCACCAAGTCTGGCCTTGAAGGTTATTGCTGATGTATGCTACAAACTTCACTAGCTTGGCGTTGAAGCCTGACCTAACTACGAGTTGAAAAAGACTGCCGGTGACGGATTTCCGGTTTTCTTTTCTGACAGTGTGTTCAGTATGATACCGACAGTATCGTTTATCTCGTTGTATACCGCAGTTAATTGAATTGCCCTAACTGCGATATAATATTCTACTCGAGACTACTGTACTTTGTTCGATCTTGATTCTCCTAGAGTTACTGTCCTTTTCTCGCTCTTTAGATTCAACCTCACCGACTATCAGTGGTGGTGTCCAGAATGGGACGTTCCAACCGGCGTCGACGTGTATCCAGTTTATGAAACTATGTGAAAGCAGATTGGATTTGAACGCTTTAAGAAATCTTGAAATCGCCTATTTCTGATATTAATTTTGTTTCTTGTGTTCGTCATGTTCTATGTGCAACTGACGTCTAATAACGATAACGGACAATGAAACAATCGGCCAATTACAACACAAGTAGCATCCGAAACACGCACAGTGACGGCTGGGATATACAAGTCGTGTTGTAAGGTATTCCACCTCGTAAGGTGGAAGTATCTTTCAATAACCTGCAGAACTCTGGTTAGAACTCGTTCGACTCGATTTTGGTGAACAACCGGTGTCTTTCCTCCTGTAAGCTGTGGTCTACTGCATTATACGGTAGATCAACGAAGTTTGTTGAACGAACACTCGAAACGGTGTGGTGGTACAATCCGCAGAGTGCATTGCACTGGTGCTTTGCCTTGCGGACCGCAATTCTCGGTGACCGGTCCAGCTCTCTTCAAAATACATTTACACTGTTGAGTGCTGTATAAAGTACTTAACATTAGACTACAAAATGTTAAGTGATGTAGTCTAATGTTAGGTACTTTACAGCACTTAACATTGGACAACATCACTCAGCATTTTGGTGCTTCTCGAGGCCAGGGTAGTACTACTACTGTAGTAGTCAGGCAGTGCACTAAGACGGGTCGTTTATTTGCTAGCGTGCCACATGGGTGGACTGACATGGTTACGCAACCTGTTGGTTGGCTTTTGGTTCGAAAACTACTCTTGTTCGCAGCTTGAACGAAGCTTAGTTTGGCGTATTGAATAATGGTTGCCATGGCGTGGTACTAATGTGTTGTTGAATGATGCCTCTTGATGACATGAATAGTACCAAATCCAAGTGCTTGGCGATGCGTTCTGAGTGTAGTCAGTTTGGCCGAGCGGTCTAAGGCGCCAGACTCAAGTTCTGGTGGAGAGATCCTCGTGGGTTCGAATCCCACAGCTGACATTAACTTTACATCACCAAGTGGTATACATCACATAATGTCATTCCATTATGTTTGATATATTAGTGCGGCCTGCGAGGATCGAACTCGCGACCTTAGGATTATGAGACCTACGCGCTACCTACTGCGCCAAAGCCGCTCGATGACAAAAATTTAGTTCAGCCTTTGGAGACTAATATTCTAGGAATATTGGTATACTATGCTTTTCAGAAATCTATTTCGCGTTTGAGGGCCACAAATTTTTGGCGAATAAGGCAATCATTTTCGCGAATAGGGACATCAATCTCGCGGTAGGGGTTACCCCTAAGAAAATCAATTAGTTAATAACTAATCAGGCCTTCACGTTTGCCTTAATTCTATCCTAATAGAAATATCTCTACTGTGAGAAAAGGCTGTCCGAATAACAAAAAAAGGTCCATGATAAGTTATCATTGATAACGTCACACTAGCGGACCGCTAGTAGCGGTGTTTCTGTGCCAGCGAAACGTAAGCTAGAGCCCTAGGGAAACTCCGATGACGACTCGATACAGCGGATCATCGCCTGCTTGCAGTGACTTTATAGTTCTGCCTCGTGATGCCGAACAGCTTGCTGTTCATCGGCATGTTGTCTCCACCAAATTTTCGTACGACTGTTCTCTGATTTAATATTTGTGAACAAACTGCATGAAACGATGTTCCTATGACAATGTGCTCATTTCATTGCATACAGTAGTGGGATAACAATACTTGGACATAGTGTAACGTAGATTAACAGTAAAACTAATCTCAATCCCCCAACTATATGCCGAATTGGGCCACAAATATATCCACCTACACAAATGTCAGCTTAAATAGCAGTGCTTACATGGCTCATGTCTGGTAGAAGCCGAAAGCTCCTACTTGGTGATGGAGCTAGAATCTACCTCCTTTAGCGATCCGTCGGTCCTCGCACCCCGCTTATGGCTTCTAGCGGCCCTGCTGGATACGTTGAGGGGATTCATAGCACGGTACACGAAGTGTGTCGAAGTGAAATTAGGGTGCGCTCACTCGAGAGGTTGGGATGAAATCAAAGCACGTCGGTTCGGAGTTTGAGTCACTCATTCGACATGACACTGATTTGTTACTCTCCAATAACAAAACAATAACAAGTTTTACTGGAAAAAATGTAGCACCACGTCGACTTGCCATCGCGGCTGATGAATTGGATGACTCCCCTGCCAAGGCTGCTCGATAAATGAGTCTCGATCTTTTGATAGTCGAAGAACGTTAGGCTTCTGAAAGCCCATGAGAGCAGCTGAAGTGAGTCATTCTTCGCATTTGATGTGATTGTACAGCAACTCTGCATCCACATCAGCGAGTCTACGACCGCCAGCCCAATATCCTGCACCCATGTCTAACAGGGGCATTTGTGGGTCGAGCACCAGCTTCTTTAGACCATCCGGGCGAACCATTCTTGCAATTACGTCGAGACTGTTAAGCTCCCCAATAAAATTAACCCGGTCGATGGTAGACCACCGAAATGTGAACGAAATACCAGTCGGGCTTTGTCGGAATGATACAGGCACCGTTACACACTTTATATTGGTGAGAGTGAAGATAGCAGGTCGGCCATCATCCGGAGAGAATACCAACAGTTTGATATCATTGCTCCCAAACTGCGAGCCGTATATCACAGATTCCGTTACTCCAATTACATACAAAAGAATCACCATAAAGGAAATACAGGGGTTGGTCAGAGCCTCCGACATGAGGGAAATGGATAAAGGAGGATACTGTGACCTAACGAAGGGAGGATAGGTAGAGTGCACCGTTAATGATACAAGCTGCCATCGACAGTCTCGAAGTTTTGATGCCTCCCCACATTACGGCCGAGGCACGAGTCGTTCTGAATTACCAATTTAGCGTGGTATGCGTGCAAAATTTGCACTGCAAATGAGAGTGACATGACATTTAAGGGAGTGCGCGGCCAAGCCCGCTGTTAGTGGCGAGTTAGGAATCTTCAACGCCTCCAAAGACTTGTATAAAACTCATGTTACAAGCCTCATATAAGACGTTATATGCGTGCTGTAATAAGACGCGCTTGGTGTTGACTCCTGCATATGAGCTCAAAGGAGACGCATGTTGTTTGAAACAACTTCTTTCTGCCGAGCGAATCCTCTCGAGTGTAGGTTCTACGTTTCGAGGATTTTCATTGTATTTTGTATGCTCTTGTCACAAGAGCAGTTACTAACTATAGTAACTACTACCTACGACACTACCGCCTCGCCCTCGGATTCCTATTCCTCGCGTCCCAGAACTGAAAACCCGGCTAAAACTTACCTCAATACAAGGTCTATTTTCACTTATTAAAGTCTATAATGACACCTTCCACACGGTCACAGTGTCACGGTGCGACTGACCGCCCTGCCTGGCAGTTTCTGTTGTGAACTCGCTGTGGCTGAGTCGGGGATGCCTCTTTAGTTATGGCTCTCTTCTGTCCATATTTGTCTGTCCTGTGTCATCCCTAGTGGATGTCGGCCTATTCTGAAATTGTTCCAATCCTTTCCTCTCGTAGAGATTGGGCTGCATATTATGACGTGAATTAGTGGTGACAGTGTTGCGGCAACACTGTTGCCTAGGCCACCTGACTACCTATGGCGGAGGTGATTGGACTACCGGCCCACTTGTCGTATAATACGACTAATATGAGTTCATATTGTGAGGTGCCTCCCACAGAGTCGCAGTAACCGGCCGCTGATTTGCATGTCAAGCAAGGGTCGTGGCCTTATGGTGGCGGCACCACCCGGTGGTGACCACCGTGGTGCCATATGGGTTGCAAAAAGAACCATGACGGTGCTTTTTGCAACCCAGTTCACAGTTCTATAAGTACCTGTAGTATCAAGACTCTGATTCAGTAGTATCAAGGCGCTATACTCGGTAATGCGTTGGATGTGTAATCAGTTTGGCCGTGCGGTTCGAAGATCTGGCTACCCGAACTCTGCCTACAAGCCCATTTTGGCCGTCCTTGGAGTGATCATGACATTTGATTTACACCACCAAGCGGTATACATCACATAATGTCATTTCATTATGTTTGCGTGATAATAGTGATAATAGCGTGACGGTTTGGTGCAGTAGGTAGCTCAGCTATCTAATGCACCAAACCCGCACGAGTCGTTCGGCAACGAATGTTAGGCTAACATTGTTAGCCCGGCCCTGTGGAGAAGGTAGTAGTCTACTTTAGTCACTAAAGTTTAGTGGGCAGCCAGTGAAAGGCCATGAGGTGGACTCCAGCTGCTGGAGTGCGTAATGCGTTGCAGTTACTGCAATGCGGTATCATACTGCCAGTATGCCAATTTCACGCTTCTGGTGCCGGTTAAAGGACGACGTCCTTTGACTATCGCGGGACCCCTGATGGGCATTCAATGCTTAGCATTGCTTATTGACACAGGATTCGTGTGACAGGATGGATATATGTTCCAGCCACTCCCCGATTACCAGTGGGTTTTGCACATACTGTGAAGTACCAACCTCGGGTTTGTGACCCGCTTCGACGTGCATCAGGCAACCAGGTTATAAGATTATGTCTACCCAGCCGCTCTATGTCTAGCCCGCAGAGCATTTTCTTCGAAACTCGAGGGCTCCCGGTTCGAGGCTCGAACCGGTTTTAACGTCCGATCTGCTTTCCCATTTGATCGACGGTCAATTTGGGATTCGCACTTTACCCGGTCTAGGCGCCAAATTTTGGGGTGTGATGCCATTTTTAACTTGACGAGTTAAAAATGGCATGTCGTGCGGACATTGTCCGCAACACAAAGATGAACGGGATTTTGTGTACGACTTGGTAGTGACCTATTTTTGGTACATCACATTTCCCTGACTGGAATTCGGGTGTAAATAAGTTTGATGTACCAGTTAGAAGTCAAAAATTCTGTGTACGAGTTTGACGTGTACCTAATTCACGTGAGCCAATCGTTATCACGCAGATCACTCACCCTCCCCCACCGCAAATACCAAGCACCGTAGCAGTGGTCAGGTGGTTCGACCGCCGGACTCCGTCGTTAGCCAGCTCAGCCGCAGACTAAAGCCGGACTCCGGCCGTCAAACTGGCTCCATTAGGGCTTCGTTCAACGAAGTTCGTTGTCAGAGCGCAGACATTCTCTGTCAGCGTGACAGTGTCAGGCTTGAATCTGCTTTGAATCCAGAGATGTCCTGAGTCCTACTTGGATTATCCAACAAATCCATGACTTCCATTCGTAAGGCTTGCAATGCGAGCTACTGCGCATTTTCGGAGTTTCGCGAGGAGGGATATGTCGCGCCGAGCTAACTGGCCTGTAATGCATCGCAGGGATCGTAACGTGATGCGATGATCGAATCTCTCTAGACGATGTGAAAGAGTGAACGAGAGTACTACAAGATACTTCAGCTGATGCCGCTGTAACCCCAGACGTGTCGGAAGCGCTATGGAGCATGCAACGCTCTCTAGAGGAAAATTTATTTTACGGGCTCAAAGTGAGCCGCTCACTGATACCGGCTCAGCTGCCGCTTTGTGTGACCTGCATTCGAGGAAACTAACATGAAATTGACGCAATTTTGAGAGGTGCTACAATTGAATTATCTAATAGTTACGAAATAGTAGAGGACATTTTAGACGGATTTTTTGATTTAGCTAGTGTTATGGTAGATGCAGATGTAGATGATAAAATAGATTCAGTGGCTATCGTAGCGGCTTCTGTACATCACATACAGTCGCAGACCAATGATAATATCATCGATGGTGTTAGTTGTTGCTTATGTATCCAGCTCCACTACTACCTGCGTGACTCGAGCTGACTTTCCCTAGACACGTGGCGCGTCATACCGTATGACTCATACGCCAGGCGGACGCGCTCGGACGCAGTTGCTATCTCTAAGATAGCAATTCTATCATAGCATTCGACGGGATGGAAGGTATGCATACGTGCCCAGACGGAAAGAGATATTCCGGTTTCGATCTATTACGATGCACTGCGCACACGAAGGAGCCCATTCACGTATGCGAAGCTACGCAAAAACTACCTTGATAGCTCGATCACGTTCAACGATTCGGATTTGAGAGAGTATGCTCGCATTTGCTGATAACTAGTCGATTGGTGTCTCGTCGATATGATCATCATATTATCATTATGATAATATCATATATTATACCCTTCCTAATCAGCCTGTGATTGAAGTCAATCTATGCGCACTGACCTTCAGGGCCTGAGGTGCAATTATATGTTAGTGCATTGAATGAATGTAACTACTTGATTATCAAGTCTTGATATCATCTCTGTCGAGAACCCTTGAAACGTTTATAGAGGTCTACGTAGAAAAAATAAGAAATCAGGCTGCTACTGGAGAAGCTATTCGTCAACAAGCTTGTCAAGCTCAGTGAGCTGATTCGTCATCGGAGGGATCTGAGAGGTCCGATGCCTGCCGCGGCCAGGCTGCATAACTGAATCACAACTTGAGTCGCTCTGCACTCTATCCTCGTTCGCAGCCTTGTGAGCAGCTCTGATGTTGCTGCTGGCCGAAGAATCCTCTGAACACCATTCGAGGGAAGCGTCGGACACATCGTGTTCCGGTAGATGTTGCCAGTCAGCATTTTGACTCGTTTGAACGCACGGTGGTATCTAAAGTGCCCTGGGAAAAGAAGCCATTTTGGACCACCGCGATTAGGCGGGCGAGTATGATATGTACAGTGCAAGGTGGTACAGAGTCCAATTCGTACGCGGTCAAACTGCTACAACCCTATTTCGTACAGCATAATTCGTGTTAGTTTCATACCGTGCAGTTGCAGCTCGTACAGTGACAAACCGTCCATTTCCAACTATGTTTGCATTAGTTGGTATAGTAATATTTCGTCTCGTTGCACTTGATAGTATCAACTTGATACTATCAAGTTGATACAGTATTATTCCGTACAACTTTGTTAGGTACAGTTACAACTGATACAGTGCCATTCCGTGCAGTTGCCGCTCGTTCAGGGCCATTTCGTACAGTTGCAGCTGGTTCAGTGACACATCATACAGCTGCTGCCCAGAGAGATTTCGTACACGTCGCACTTTCCTTGACGAGGTAGTAGCTGACCGACTAGTACCGGGGGCTCATCCCCCACACTACACACTTCATACTAGCAGATTATCATCTGATAATACTACTGTCGACATTGGGCTACGGTTAACTTAGTAGCGTGGTATACAACTAGGCATTTGATCTAATAGATCAGGTCTATCCTTCGCTCCCACCTTCACTTTCTTACACTTAAATAGCTCAACACATACTCATTAACGAAAGGGTGCAGGCAAAACCCTTCAGAAAAGAGACCCACAGCAGGCTTCCTTCTCCAGCTGTTGTTGATAACTCGATTAATAAAAAACGTAGTAGTTCTGCAGAAACCCCCGAAATCCCTGGCCTGTCTTTAATAGGCCATAACACCCTAATCCTGAGCTGTCTGATTGCCCCTTCCTTCTCCAGATTGGTAACGTTGCCTCAACTGCCTCCTCCTCATTATTGCGTCATCGACATCAAACTGGCCCTAAGCAACAGTGATAGCAAGCAACTCGGTAGCGCAATCTAAGACTTCGCAAATCCATAATATAAGTGTAATATTTCAATAGTGAGATTTTAAATTTACTAGTGAGTAAATTAGCATTTAAAAGTTCGTATACTTACGTATAATAGTTCTATTATTACAATTCACGTAACTATTCCTACATTAACTTTACTACATGTCTCTCCTTCCCTCCCCTTACCTGCAAAACCCTATGTATTATCTCCATAGCCTTTTCTATCTTAACAGTGTCACCCTTGATAGTCAACGGTCTTGGCTGTCCAGGCACCCCCGACTTCTCCATATCGACTTTCGCGCCAGAATCATTCTGCAACGCCCATAGGACAACCCCACCCGGTCCCACCACCGATCCAATGCTATCATATGGTACACTAAGCACCCTCACTCCCGGAGCATCTGTCATATGTATCGGCATCATCTGCGGTGGCCCTCCATGACCACCCATCTGCCCCATCGGCGGGCCCATATGTTGACTGCCTCCAACCATCATAGGTGCCGCATTACCGGTGGGGCTCATTAGCATCCCATATGCTCCTCCCGGCCTGTTGGTCATATGTGGTCCCGGCGGTGGTGGAGGTTGATGAGCCGAATGATGTCTTTGGTTATTCCGAGCGTTATACGTTTGAGGACCGCCGCCACCGCCCGTTGACGATTGCCCTCTAGTCAGGGGGACCCTAAAATCGCCACAAATGATTACTCTAGACCATCTTCGAAAAAAGCTTTCCCTACAAAATCCCAGAATTTTAATATATTACTGCCGGATAAGAAATGTATCGAGTTCGACGCAAGTCAATGGCGAACTTCATTTCGGGGAAAGCCTAAAATTCACAAGAGCATCTTCGACTTCATCCACAATTCCTCCGAACTTCGAAGAGGTATGCACTATACAGAATCCTGACTGTCCGTCCGCGAAGAAGCTACTAAATACAATGGGATTGTGAGCTCGTATCATGCAACAGCTTGGCCAAAATGATCCAGGTAATATCAAACAGATATTATCGAACATCTGACGAGCTGATTTTCCCCGTTGTGGATTTCCGTTATTCGAGCGAGACCTCCCCATTGTAACACAGTTCCTGTCTATCGCCGCACATTTGTCGTACCATCTTATTACTAGCTTTCACAACTCATGATATTCTAACCATTACTTAACTATCAGCCCAACCTAGCATTGTTGTGTTACAATGACTACTCTGTCCGTAATGGGATAGTGCACACATTATTAGTAATAATTGAAACCAACGCCATTTAACGGCGAATTTAATTGCCTGAAGGCGCCGCTTACCCTCCAGCCCTCTCAACAGCTCTCCCAATATCGTACGTTCCTTCTAATACCGACATCGCCATATCATAACCAACAGACACTTGTGGACTCAATCCAGAAATAGTCAAAGCTCTGGGATCTCGAGCGCTGTCGCTGCCAGCTGAAGGCGCAGCTGAAACGAGGATATTCATCTATATGGCAGAACGTCTCGGAGTGATCCGCTCTATGCAGCACCATCCAACACTTCTCTCCGCGGCGTAATTTGTCCCCCTCTACACTCATATTCTATCCACGATGATTGGTGATGAATTATCATCAATTTTCACCATCCCCCGAAGACCAGGCCTCCCCAACGAACGACATGGAGCTCGCTCATTGTCGTGTTTTGCAAAATCCGATTGCCATAAAGCCCGGAATGTCTTTCTACTGCTGGACGACCAGCAATACTTGCTCCAATGCCAACCGAGTCCGTAATTAGTCCACTAATCTCGGATCAATAAACCTTTCCCAAAACTCCAAACTCCCAATTCCGACTTCCCGAGATCCTCCTCAGAGTACCTCTACATCACAGAAAATACATTACTTTCAGATTTTTAAAGATTCTTATGATCAAATTTCAAATCATTCCTATCACAGATTCTTAACATATAATACCTAATAATAAACTAAATATTAACTAAATAATTCTTAACCCATAATTCGAACAAGTTCTCCAAGACACACGTGCGCCCGGCCACGACATCCACCATCGTTACGTTCCATATCCACCTTCGCTCCGCTGTCAAGCTGTAGCGCTCTCAGCACCGCCCCCTTCGGTCCCACCAAATTCCCCACGTGCTCCACCGGTACATAAATAACCTGAAACCCAACTACTAATTACTACCGCATTTCCGCCTACTCTTTTCTCCTTAATGCTCGGATCCACCGCATGCCTAGATCCGTACCATCTTGTCTGCGTCCCTCCGCCACCGCCGCCGCTCGCAATCGATTTGGCCCTTCTATCCTGTTCCTGCTGCAAAAGCGCAGCGTCGACGTTATACTGCCCTTCCATAACATCGTGAACCATCCACACCGCCGCAGCGACTTGATCCGTTCCTCCGACCAAAGTCAGCTCCTGGTCCCCACCGGACGTCCTCTCCTGCCTCGGGGCAATGTCAAGTTTTGCTCCCGAGTCTCTCTGGATCGCTCTTATAACTGCCCCTCGGGGGCCTACTACTGATCCGACACTCGACTCTGGGATAGTTAAGGTCTGATGAAGCAAACCTTGAGTCAAGTGACAACTATTAGTTACTCAAGCGATGGAATATATATAGTAGCTGTAAACATGTTCATACTATGATAATATATTAAAACTCATAAGCACTAATATATTGGTCATATAATATAGGTTAACAAACCACAGCGATTTTCGAGGACCCATCCATAATGCCAGAGTGATATCAAACTTCCCCAAGATTGCATTTGGTCTTTCCCTTTGGTCTAGACATATATATTCCCTGCCAAGAATTCCACTGTATCCTCAAATTAGCATTTTCTGACGGAGATTTCCTTATTTCAGCCTCAATTTCCGCATTAGTCTCCCCAATTTCAGCCATATCCTTCCCTATCAGACTACTACCCTTCTTTCATAGCCATCTGGTAGATCCCCTCTATGTGCCGATAACACCGCCGATATGTACTCATGTATCCTATTACGGCAGTCATCCAAGCAACTTTGAGTGTCTACACAACAAAAACAATATCATATATATAATATTAATAAAGCACGGTGAAATTATTCAAGGATGTTCATTATTGGGATAATACTAAAGATTCATTATTTATTACTATTGCGGTACTGAGTCATCTCAAGTGGGCGATGGTATGCTGGGTTCAGCAGTTCATTGATCTGTCTACTTTTGTGCATGACGTATGACTCATTGTGGTGTCGGCTTAGTATTTTAGCGTCACGCTAGTAGCTTCAGTATTACTCATTCATATAAGTGGTTACGTTATTATGGTAGCTGTTATTATGTTACATACTTCATAAGATAGACGGTGTTTGGTTGCAAGTCTTATTAATCATTAAACCGTCATATAGAGCTCAGCTAACCAAGCATAGATCACACCATAACCCCCACGGAAATTTACTACCCCGGGAAGACACTTTAACAACCAAAAGTGATTAGTGTCAAATTTGAATCCAACGATTCTTATACCGCATCATTGAAATCGTCATTTGAAATTTCGGACAGTGATAAATTCACTAAAGCTTTCTGTACCTCTCCCCGCTGCTAGCTAATTTATCTAACGCTGGGCTGATCCGGCACACGCAGGAGAGTTCAATACAGCCCCTAAGAAATGTATGCAGCCCCTCCCCTTTCGAGGTTGAACTACGGCTTCCAAAGATCTACTAATGGAGAAGAATACGAACCCGTTTGCCATACCGACGGTCTACTGGACGACTATTTCCGCGTGTGATGAGGAACAGTTCATGATCGATTTGCCTCTATTACTGGTAGCCAATTTTAGGGTCCTCGGCTGTTGTTGCTGTTGTTGATCCTCTTCACCTCCACCATCCGCATTTTCATTATGATCCACATGGACAACACATCTACTCTGCGCTTGAATCTCCGGCAAATGTTGTATAACTTTTTTAACAGCCACACCCGGACAAGATATAGCAGCTTGATAACGACCAGGAAGCATACCACTACTGCTCCCAGGTGCCACACCACCATTTGGACCTGGGCAACAACAACAACCAACGATCGTACTCAATGCACCATCATCAGGAATTCATATGTTGACGTAAAAATTTTTATCCCTTTTCCATCAGAAGTATAATCCCCGGGGTGAACATGTTTTCCATCTGCGTTTTTTGTTGGGCATATTCTTTGTAGTTCAACTGACGCGGTAAACTGGCGCTTGTTACACTACCATTCAAGGAGCATTCAACAGTCAGATATCAGGCCGACCGGAAGGAATGGGCCAGTTGACGTCTCCCTAGCAGTCTAGGAAAATAATTCTGTCAGAATTTCCACCGTATTAGGAAACATTTCTGACACTCGGGAGACAAATTCCTGCCAACCCAGACGCTTCCCTGATTGCTGTCGGGCTAAGGCCTTCTGAGCACGTTTCAGCTTCTGGGGGTGAAGGACCCGTAGACTTGGTAATCATATTTGTAGTAAAAAAATGAATAATAAAAATAAGTTATGTCTTATATATTATCAATACCGCTAGATTTGGTCTTGTCGGTAAGTTTATGTGGTAACGATGAAACTTGTATTACGTTATAGCCATTATCTATATCAGTATGATCATGGCTTATGGCAATCTATACTATATAAATTTACTATAAATTTCCCGACCACTAGATAGAGCTAGTATCACTAGTAAATTGGAAACCAAATTGGCAAACTCATGACCTATCAAAATAACCTCCCAATCAGCGAGTAGCTCATTTCCTAATAACAATTCGCAACGAGGTAGTGACGTTTATTCAACCAGTTTATAAACAAGCCCGTGGCATTTCATTTCCCCCCAGCAGACCCCTATTACCGTGCTCATCCCTCGGACGCTTTCGTTCCAGCGACGAAGTTGGATCGAACATTACTAATGAAAATATAATTTGGCTCAATCAACTACATTATTAACAGTATTCTGTGGACAGTAAAACGAATAATAAAAACGCTTATAGAGGCAGGCAGTCATAGAGAAGCAACCAACGGCTCCCAAAGAACGGTTTCAAAGAAGTCTTAATTTCAGATTTTTCAAAACAGCATTCCAGAGAGCCGATGGTGAACCAGGAAAGGAGTTAATATCGTGATCTATTGAGGATCACAAATGTAATAGGAAACGTGATCAGGCGAGCAGACCTCCCCGTATGGCCGGATTTTCAACGGTCGGGTCACAAGAGCCAGCAGAACTGCTTTTCAACGCTCAAGCCATCGGGTTGGTTTTATCAAAGAGACAAAGTGCGAAAGACTAAGGAACAAACCTGGGCTACTAACCCATGGGCATCAGAGCGAGTCGGATGAGCATAAACGATTACATATATCGGAACGAGTTCAAACATCTTATTGATGTGTAGTCAATACAGTTGACTTTGTGCAGGCAAGATGCAAAAAACTGAGGAGCAAAAGGTAACAATCCCAACAACCCCTGCGCCTGAAGAAAAAACCTATTACATAGGTTTGTAATTATGCGAAATCCACATCGCCGCGGCGTAAGCTCTCTAGGAAAAGAGTAAATTGCGAGTGCACTAATAGAGACATCTCGCTCAGGTCACTCAGCATGATTAATAAAAGAGGGCAGGACAACGGGAGGATGAAACACCATGTTGGACAAAATATTTTTTAAACGCAACTATCACAAAATGCGTATTTGCAGAGAAATGCATCAACCAGGGATCGATCCGAGGACCTTTGGCTTACTAAACACAACCCTTAACCTCTAGACTAAAAAGGCTATTTTTTCTCATGCTGTAATGATAACATATTAACAATCCTCTCCAACGTCTCTTCCATCTTTCTCTGTCTCATCTCCAAATAACTCAATTTACCAATGGTCTCAACATGCATCCTATTCAACGTCGAAATCAATCCTTCCATGTCCGCATCGCTCCCGTTTCCATTCAAACTTAATTTTCTCAAACTAACTCCCCCCGCCGACGCCTGCGAGCCTCGTCTCTCCTCGAAATGACTCTCGCCATCTTCCTCATTTTCGCCCATTATGCTTCTCGAACCCTCCTCATCATCGATCCTCGAAACTATTCCCAATCTGCTCGAAACCGCGGTGACGTCATCGCTGGTAGTTTTGTTCAACCCTCCACCGATTCTTCGTAACATTCCTGCGAGTCTTTGCGTGTGAGGCGTCATCGACCTCACATTGGAACTTTGCTTTCCGCGTGGAGTTGACTTCGGGCTCGGTGGCTCCTGAGCGAGGATCACTATCGAACGGAAGGCGACTTAAACGATCGTCGAACTAACGACAACGCACGAACGTGTGATGAGGCTTCATATTAAACACTTAATTATGCTAGTAAATACAAAGATCCCAATCTGCGAGATCTCAGTTAATGATAATATCCCGATCAATTCAGCAAAGTATCTCAATCACATTATAATTAATTTAGCCTGTATACAACTTTGGAGTCCTTTATATATTTACTTTATCCTTCTCATAAAAGTTGTAATCTATTGAAACCCACCTAATAAATTTATTACTTCTTTTTCATAATGATGTTCCCTATAAAATGCCACACTCCTTGCTGGTGTATTCTCATAAACCACAACAGGCTTTCTAAGCGACCGCAAATCATATACGATAGCGCTCTCCTCCGATCCAACTGCCATAAATGCCCCATCCGCCCGCAACGATACGCTGCTCGGTGCAAGCTTCAACCTAAGATCCTTCAACGCCTTCTTCTGTCGGACATCCGCAAACCGAATAGCCCTACTCGGCCCGATCGCCGCAACCAACAGACTCTCATTACACGGCGAGGGCGCCACCAAATCCGACGACAATCGATCGATCCTTTCTTCACTTTCCGATGGAATCTTGTAGCTCCAAATTCCGCACGCATGCACATCACCAACGAGCACGCTGCAGTCTTCTGCCATCACCGCGAAGCTGCTACCCCCTCCGATCTCCGTACACCTCAGCGACGCCACGCCAACATTAACCCCATCAATCTTCCACTCAAATCGAGGCCCATCCAGCTCTTCAATTTTCACCAGTTGAACACATCCCGACTCCGTCCCCCATAAAATGTTACCCCCGTCCGAGGTGCCACAAACCGCCGAAGCCGCGTGGATCGATAACGTGCTTTGCGGACTCGTCGATGCTGATGACCCCCAGCTGGGAAAAGGAGGAAATATCCGAACCCCCGAGCTCCGTGAGGACGATAGAAGACGGCCATCGGGGAGCGTCCAGATGTCAGAGGTGTCCGAAAACGCCTTAATTGCCCTTGATTGCACCTGCGGACACCAAGCGGCCTCTTCAGTATGAAATCTTCTCAACGAAGGATTTGACTGTACTTGTTAACTGCGTATCATTGAGCATTTATTACTCAAGATGAACACACTGATAGAATTCAACATTAATAAATCACTCATCACTATGATGAAAGTATAATCAAGATTTATTATTAGTAATATTCCACTACTGAGCAACTGAACGCGCGTGATGGCCCAGGTGGACGAGGACCATGAAAACCAAGTAAATCCACAAGAAGTTTCTCCTGAGCTTTTTTCACCCATCAATCCGCGTTGATTAAGGCAACAGTATGAACCTCCCCGAGGAATGTAAAATACAAAATCTGGTACTACTCACCTCTGATAGATACCACATACCAATTTTAGAGCTAAATCTTGGCGAATAGGTGTGTTATAGAGCAGGCCGACAGACGCTTTGGGGCCCAAAGCTCCTCATCATAGCAAATGCCAGTGGCACTGGCCCAGCGCAAAAAGTGTCAATTTAGACTATGCCCACATCGGATGTCTATCGGCTTCCTCCCTTACCAGATCGCAAGGTCGCTGGAACCAAACGTGCAATGTTGGACAATCAAAATTCTCGAGAACAGTTGTTAAGAAATAGAAAACTCAATTTCCCCCGAAAAAAATCTCCCCAGCCGATACTACCTCGCCAAGCGCTTCGTGCGCAACTTCAAATGCTGTACCTGAAACAGAGGAAAAGTTGGTAAAGACAAGCCGTATAAGAACTCGAGAGAAATCGGATAGTTCGATGAGCAAATTCCATAGCAGTGTCATCTACAGTAATCATAACAATTCCGCAAAACTTTGCTGGACTTCGATTTTCACGAAGCGATACGGTGAAGGTGGAAGACTCCCACTGGCGAGAATGAAAAGGGCTCGTATTCCCTGACCGCAGGGTGAGACGCAAAAATCTCGACAGACGACACAGGCGAAATATGACCAGTAAAAAACTGTTAACCAGCTTTACTATATCGAAAGGCATTCTGACAGCAACAAATTGATTTCCGCGCTATTAAATTCGTAGAGCTTATAAACCCAGAGCAACCTGAATGGGGAGAGCGCAACCGGTAGGAAGACTCTATCCCGGGGAGGGACGCGCTAAGAACGAAATATACAGGAAAATGAAATAAAGAGTACTTTGGTGTATAAGGGTAATAAAGACGATAAATTTAATAAAGCCGATAATAGTACGAATCGAATTGAGCAGACCGACTCTGACCCTTTCCCGATATTACCTTCCGATCCACAAATCAATGAGTTCTCACATGTCCACGTCAGGTAGCTGGAGCCACTTACTCCTGCTTCCCGAACTGGACCACCGACTTTAACATCATCTAATAGCTTGCCATTGCCCTGATTACGAGGTTATGCATGCAGGAGAGGAACCCCGAAGATTTGTCGAGTACTGATAAACAACTTGTCCGGCTTGTGGCTGCATTTTTCCCGTAGACTATAAGGTCTTAATGCCAAATATCTCAGTCTAACGAGTTAATCGATTCTGTGACCCTTGGACAGAGATTGACAGTTATTCAACAATACGGTTGTTAGTTATTAACTGACCATCTATGACATGGTCCATGTCCTCCAGACCCACTCGCCCGGAGTCTTTTTGTCTTAAACCCGTTTCTTTCAGTTCTATATAATATATACTCTCAGAGTAGTTCAATAAATTAACTAATTCATGCATGATTAATAATGTTGAAATTTCCTTCATCGGATTTTTCACGCGAGAGTAATGGATCGCCCAGAGAACTCCACAGAATCGCTACAACTGCCTCGATAATCTCTCCGACTTAGTGCTCTACACCAATGTCGCATTATTCCCCATTTACTACCCATGTTGTATCCGCCAACCGTAAAGACCCTTCCACCTGAGGGTGATAGAATGCTACTACCGAAGAAGATGCTGCTATAGGCATGGATGAACCAGAATTGGCTAAGGAAAGGTGTCCGATCTTGACAGGGAATCATTTAGCCACAAGCGGTTGCTGATGCTCGATTGCGGGGAGAACGAATCAAGCTTCAAATTCAATCTAGAAATATTTGGCGCTATTCCATGGAGTGATTCCTCCTGCTGCGCTGGTCAGCAATAAAAATGAACCCGCCTCGGCCCCCTCATTTTCCGCCCTCTGTTCTGGTCCCAATAGCCTGAATTTGGATATCAATCCCAAAATTCGACTTACTAACAGAGCAACAATCATTTGTGGAAAATACAGTCACTTAGCACAGCATGCCATCATCATCATCATGAGGAAGAAGAAGAACAGGCGTATCTTTCAAAATCTTCCGGCTGCGCACTTAACCCATATCTCAGGATCATAATACTTAGCTCGACCTAGTTGTACACCGTATCTTGAAAAAAACGCCTAAAACCAATTCCTGTGTTCATCTAGCCTCACAGAAAGCTACTCCCCGGCGGTCAAAAGTTCGTCGCTAATAGGCGGAGGCAATGGTGATGAAAAAATGCTGTCACATAACGTATTTTTACAATACAGATACTTCAATAAATATTTGTTCGGATATTTTTCAGGAGTCAAAATAGATGAATTCCTCCTGCAATGTTACCCGGTAGAAAATTCAACTATTATCACATTATTATCAAACGAGCTCAAATGTAGAATATATGAACGAAGAGAGCATCGAACAGTTACCAATTACTACCTCAGCACTGCGACATATAACCAAGCCGAAATCATAGAGTGGATCGTCAATTGAAATCCATCATAGTTGATCGGCTCTTCAGACTCGAACGCTGATATCAATCTCGGCAGGCGAACGACGAGGAGAGACGCTAACGAAGATGATGAATAAATACGTTTTCCTTCATTACCGAATCTCAGTATTCCGAGACAGACCACTTGGGATCCGTCTCGGCAGGCCATCCCAAGCAAACCAAACTGCTGAAGGAAGGTGCTCCAAGATACCAAAAATGACATCAACAGGAGTAGTATGTGGAGGATAATCTGAGATACAATAATTCAAATCCACGAAAATCAAAACCGTGACGACAATCACGAAAATTTCCGGAAAATATTTATACGGAAGGGAAATTTCCGAAAAAATATTCATACGGAAGGGAAATTTCCGGAAGATACCCTTATGATGTTGAAGCGCTCAGGAGTTCGCTGACTCGACATTGACGCTGAGAAATGGGAATTCTCCAAAATGTAAACTAGGTTGAGATTCTTCCAATGGTGTTGGTGAGCCTCCTCCGTAGAAGTTGTGTAGCCGAGCGTCTTGGGTACCAGTGAGCCTTCACAGTCCCAGTCATCCATCAATTGCATTTGCATTGCTCGTTTGACAGCTTCAAACGCAAATTTAAACAACTTACTTGAATTGTGAAAAATGTGATCATCGGCGACAGTGAAGCTGAGTAGTCGAATGCTGCATTTGATACCGCGTCCGCAATAATGATTAACATAATTATTCGCCTGATAGAGCATTACGAAAACCCAAAACCCGAATGAAAAACCTTTTATAATGCTATATAATGAATACTATATAATGTTAGTACATCCGAACCAGTATGGTTCTATCAATAACATACGCACAAAGAGGCACACAAAAGTGTCGAACATTCCCAGGACAAATCGTCATGAGAATTCTTCCAGGGAGTGTACATGTTTTTACATCGGTTATCGATATGGCAATACCACATTTTCATGCAAGATGCCAATTTGGCGAAAATAGCTCCTCTTACAATTTCATATCATAACTCATGGGTGATGGATTGGTTGTGTTGGTGGTGCGAAGGGTCTGCTGCTGCTGCTGGCTATCTTCAGTGGCTGATCTACCAACAATCGTTGGAATCTCAATCATAATGCAAATAGAATCCACTTAGAAGGTGATCAGTAGAGACTTGGAACACAATACCTTTAAATCATCAGTTTTGAAAACTTGCGGAAATGTTAAAAACTAACCGCGAACGAGCATTCATATCCCGCCACTGGATAGACCAGCTTTTAAGCCATCGGTTGGTCCAGCTCATTCCTCCGGGCGAATACATTAGTCCCGGAGACCAACACGTTATTTGTTTCGAACTTGGCATCGACGCAAAATAGTCTTTTCCAGATCATCGATCCCGGATCGAGCCTCAGCGCGTTCATTTTTATTGCAATCCTGCACTTGCACAAAGGTTTCTGCACGCGCGCGCACGTACAGCACTCGCTGTGAGTGACAGTCTATGAGTCATAGACTATGACCAAGTCACCGAAAGTAACATCGGTTATCATCAGTTATCTCGCGGGTATCGTAGACTCATCGCTAGCTTACTCAATAAGGGCTCAGGGCCCAGGCGCCCTGGCTGGCTGGTTGATGGCGCATGGCCGTGTGATGGAGATGTATACCGGAACCACCCAAATAGGATGACTCGGTCGGACCGAGTCGGTCCCAATCTACCCAATAGACTCTACTTGGTGAGCTTCACGAGGTGAGCCAGGTTTGGGAACCTGACAGGTTCAACGTGTCACGACTCGTGACTCACGAGGTAATTACAGCTGAGGTACAGTAAATTACAGTCTGTAATACAGCCCACCGATTTCTCGTAAATGACTCTCAATGGCCACCATAGACTGAATCTATTAAATTGGCGGTCAACTTGACCTGCTAGCAAAATATGATGAGGAATTATTAATTCCTATTTATTCATATTTTGCTATTGATTGTTGTCGCCAATCCAGACTTGATTATCAAGTGACACCGGTCGCCCACTTTCACCTCCAACCTGGAAGACATTCCTCTATTTTGGCCATTGAAGGCACTTTTTACTTTATTCTGCCCACGTCATCCTCCCTCAGCTCAATGAAAAAACTCAAGCGTGGTCTTCTTGAAGTTTTCTCTTCCATCTGCTTCTGAGGCTCTGGGCGGGAGCCGCTCCCGGGGAGCGGATCCCGCTCAAGAAAGCTCCCAGACATTTCATTGGACAAGTGTAATCTCACAGCATACCTAGTCTGAACTTCAGACCCTGAAGGCTTTGCTCCAGGCCTTGTTTCCCCTTGAAGGTACCAGGCGTCTCTCAGCAACGACATACTATGTCGGACATAGGCAACTTCGCCGGCCACGAACTTCGATATCGCATAGTCCTGTTTGTATGTGAGGCGCGTGCCTTGGGTGGGCCACCGGCGGGGAAAATCATTGTTCCCCTCAGAACCATTCTCGACGGTTAGATTTAATACGATTCTCGTTCAACATGAGAAAAGCTCCAGATATACGTTGACCAACCACGGGACTCAAAGTCCCATGATGGGACTCTCGTCAGAATCTGATGATCAGATCGATTAACTCACACTGCCACTCGCAGTCTTAATATGATGGTCAATGATAAACGCCCTTGCGTAGTATTCTCTGTACGATAAGGCGCGAGCCCTATCTGTAAGCTGAGAAGATGAAATAGCAGCATCGAGCGGCTTTGTCGCATGAGACTGAGCTAAGGTCACTGGTCCCGGCAGCGAAGGGGGGAAGGTCGCTCCGAACCTTTCAGGCTGAGATTTGGTGCGGTAAGGTTTATTGCCTTACTTGGACTTTTTGCTGGAGGTGATTTTATATAAGTAGTGAATAGGGAACTATCGCCGCTATTTTTATTCACCTCGACACCGCTTGGGATGTCGATATCGTCCTTGTCGCTATTCTCCTTGACGCTATCGTTATCGTCGCAATCATGGCTAAGACTTCCTTCACATTGATACCATTAACCATCTCTCCAGTGATATCGCCAGGTCTTGGTGGTTTCATCGGAAAAACACAAAGAAATGGAGTGACAGGGTGTCTTAGAAAGGGCAGAATATTTCCAGAAATACGGCGGAACGTACGGCCTATGTCATAGGCCCCTCGGCCTGTTCATAGGCCCTATGAACAGGGGCGCCGATCGGAAGTTCGGAATCCGAACTTCAGATGCGGAGTATTGATAGCGTACTGATGATGTAGCATCGGAATCCGATGATCGGATGGAACTGAGTGACGTAACTGAGTACACTATGCTTGGTATGGGATTAATTGTGCATAATGTTCTCGAATTGTTCTTGCGTAGAAACTTCTCAGGTTTAGATCCGCGTGCCGAAAGCCGCGGAGACGACACTGGAAATAATTGCCATTGGAGATGCACCTGAAAATCACGAAAACCTGGTAACCGCCTAGTGATTACCGCGGAAATCGCGAAAAGGT